>JAAKBH010000658.1:0-159945 GCA_019776075.1 Amaranthus palmeri | reverse complement strand
CAGTATCCCCAGAGGTTCTACTTCCCCCTCACATTCACCATATAGGTGCCATCTGGATCATCTTCCCTAGTAAACGGTCCTACCATTTCTTCCCTCCCATCCCTACTGATGAGCATGGCTTAGGTCTACTGCCCTCTGTGATTTCCTTCCACTCTTGTAAGTTAAATGCCCTGGCATTGGGGCAGTCTCTTTTTAGATGCCCATGTCCATGACACTTAAAGGAAACCACCCCCTTTAAATCCTTAGTGTCCTGGTTCTTGGATTATTGAAAGGGTGGTTGGGTTCTGTTGGGTACAGAAGTGGTGGTTTTAGGGCTAGAATTGGTCTGATTAAGTGGCCCCTTGTAGGTAGTAGTTCCTAAGTGGTCTGGTGTAGGTGGTGCTACTACTGGTTTTCTTCTTGGAGTACTTCTCCAAAGTCAAGGCACTACTACAAGCTAGGCTAAAGGTCAAGTTAGGCATGATCTCCAATTTCTTTCTAAGGTCTTCCCTTAGGCCACCAACAAATTTCCCTACAAGCATTTCCTCTGACTCATTAGTGTCACACAGGACAGATAGTTTTCTCCCATTCTTGAATATAGTCTGCTACTGATCTATTGTCTTGTCTAAGGGTTCCCCATTGTAGACACAACTGCTGTCTATAGTTCTTGGGCAGGTATCTTCTCCTCAAGTGTTTCTTTAGCTTTTGCCAAGTGTTAATCCTCTCCCCTGTCCTCCCTCCTTCTTTGTTTTTGGACTCCCTCTAACCAAACTACTGCAAGTTTGGTTAACTTGATCTTAGCAAATTAAAACCTGTTGTGCAGAGTGAGGTATTTTGAAATCAAAGTATCTTTCAAGGCTAGCCTCCCAATCACAGGTATACCTCTGAATATGGCTTGTGTCCATCAAATTCAGGCAAGTCTAGTCTTAGGGTCTTATCCTCTTGTAGTCTTTGGTTGTGGACTTGGGGAGGGGGGTCTATCCTCTAATTCCCTGGTGTGTGAGTGCCACAGTCAGTGCAAGTTGTTGCACAATATTAGTCAGAAAATCAAATCTCTCATGCAAGTCCATCTCAGGGTTTCATTGTTGGCCCAAATTAGCATCACAACAATCAAATGATACCAAGTTGCAACCAATTAGGAGAAGGAATATGTCTTCAAGTGGTCCAAATGTCCCACAATAAAGCTGAACAAATAAACAACTGAAATCTGAAAATCAAGAATGGTTGTTCTTGACAAATTCCAACCAGCCTTGAGACTAATTGTCCTTGGAAAGGACCTTGGACAACTACTCTGAGTTGCAAGGCCTTAGTCCTCACACTTCTCTCTAGGATCCTTGATCTTGGAGAAAGGATGACTCTTCTTGGAAAGGTGGTTGTCTCACAAACACCCCAAGACAGAATTGAAAAACACTTTGCAATTTAGCAAATGAATGAAAACTGAACTTTTGATTGAAGAACTTTTTTTTCAATTTACATCAACTAATCATCCCTATATATAGGTTTCTAAAGGAAGGAAAGAAGTAAACTAATATCTCATTTAATGTCACGTGCCAAGCAAGTGCATAACTAAAATAGCCAAAACAGAAGGGCTAAGTGTTAAAACAGCCCTGAAGGCCTATTCTGAAATTCTGTTGACCAGGCCACCTTCAACAGGGTTGTTAGGGCTTCATGTGTAGAATTAGAAGGGTTTATGGACCTTGGCAGCTAGGTCCATGTATAGAGATTCCATCTTTGGCTTGTTCCAAGTCCAAGGTACCCTGGTCTGTGTTCAGGAGATCCACCAAGGTCAGCTGGTCAACAGTCTGCTCTGTTGTCCTGTCTCCTGTGGCAGTCTTGCTTCCTGGTGCCCTATCTGGCTCATTTGGGCTCTTCATGCCTATTTCTTGATTGGAGTAGTAGGCTAACCCTTCCCTTAGTCCATTTATTGGCCTTAGATTCCTCTCCCAAGTTTCCACCACAATTTGGTGCAAGTGTTTTTGCTGAAAAAGTCTGTCTGTTACTGAGGATCTGGTTTTTGCAGCCTTATATTGGTTTGGCTTCTTAACTCATGGATGAGAGTGATCATGCATGATCTTGGACCTATCTTGGAACTTGTAAGGTCCTCTTTTGCTGGTTCCATGTTATCCTCCATGTCTGGTATAGCTGTGTAGGTACTGAGGTGCTCCAATTCTGTATCATTTGATTGTGTTGACTGTGCTGTGCTTTGCTCTTTGTGAACCAGGCTTTGGATTTGATTGTGCTTAGCTGGGGTTCCATTATAATATTTATATCATTAACAAGTTCTATATGTTTTATCGTTTGTTTACAAAGTTTTGAAAGTTCTCAAGAAGCACATTTTCTTCAAATACTATATTAGAAGTGGAGAAATACCTTGAATTAGCTTTGCACATGCATGGTGATTTCAAATTTGATATGTTGTATTGGAAAGACCAACAACCTACTTATCTAATTATGTCTAAAATAGCTAAAGACATATTGGCTATCCCACTAACCAAAGTTGCAACCGGATCAACTTTTTCTATGGGAGGAAGAAATTTGAATAGATGGAGATCATCCCTTTTATCAAGACATGTTCACTACAATAAATTTAGCTTTTTACGACATTGGATTTAGTGGCATTACAAAAATGCCACTAATTCATATTTTTAGTGTAATAATTGTTCGTTTCTATTTTAAGTTCCACCATAAAGTGATTTAACGACACTTAATTTGGTCTTTAGTGGCATAAGTAATTGTCACTATAGTCTATAGTGGCATTTGTGATATGTTAAAAGCTTTAGTGTGACTTTTTAATATGCTGCTAAAGGGTCTAATAAATGTCACTAAATCCTCTATATACACCATAAGAAATTTGAAATAACGACATTTAAATTAAATGTCGCTAAATATATCCCACTAAAAGCAAATTATGTTGTAGTGGTTTGAAGCCTTGATTTGACTCGTAATTGGTTGTTAGGATATGAAGAAGAACCTGATAAAGTACGATTTCTTGTTGGCAATGACTTAGTCCCCGATGTGGAATCTCATGCTAAGGGAGATCAGGGCCCAAGTGGATGCTCGTTTTAAGAATATGGTACGCATTTTATTTTTTAAATTAAAGTTAGTTAATTATCATTTATTTATAACTCATGTTTCGTGTACTTTATGTACTCAGTTATGGTTTGTTCACTTGGTTGTTGCCATGCAAGTGATGTTGGTTCTTATGGACTTGAATTCGACTCAAATTGAAACACGGAATCTGGACACAAGTAATTTAACCTTACAAGTCAAATGAAAACTTGATAGCCATTTGGTTGGGTGATTGTTATCCATGAGTCATAGTCTTATAGGCAACTTTCTAATAGCCTTAATTACTTGCGAATAGGCAATTAGAAATGTTTCCTTTACTATGATTCATGTTGGTAGCTTTGCCTGAGTCTTTCATAATGTTTCCTTGATGAACATGCGGCGATTGTTGACCTTGAGAGACATTACAATGACCTCACTCGAAATGTGACATAGTCTACTAGCAAAATTTTAGGCGTTTATTTATCTTTATTATAAGAATTAATTACTTTTTCTTAATACTTTTTTTGTTTGTTTTTCTTCAAGATTGAAATGTTGTACCACAAGTAAAGCAGCAATATGTGAGAGAATTTGGTGCTCGTTGTCGACTTTTATGTTTCGTTTTGGGGAAAGTGTTTTATGGTGGACATACTCGCGTACATTTGATGTATGATACTTTTATGGTTTGTATATAACTATTAATAGTTGCTGATTGAATGTTAAAATTTTGGGGGTTAAAAACTTGATATTTGTATATTTAAATTTGGTGGATTTGTAAGTGATGGATTTAAATTTTTTGCGTTCAAAACTTAATATTTGTATATTTAATTAGGTGGATGTACAAGTGATGAATGTAAGTTTTTGGGGTTTAATGCTTGGAAAATTAGTGGATTACTAACATGAAATATATAATTTGCAATAGAAAGCAAGATAAGTTTAAATTGAAGTGTTGAAGACATGTAAGTTTTTGTATTGTTGTACTTCAATATGTTTCTAAGGTTTTGGTAATGTGCTTATTGGTTCATAATGGATATCAATATCATAGGAATTTTATTTATTTATAGATAATCTTGTTTACAATGTTTCAATATTAGAAATTAGTTTTCAAATATTCAAAAAATCATAATAAAAAAAACTGAAATTTGACCTAATTTGCTACAATTAGGTGAAAAATTGATTCGGATTCATAATAGTTCGATTAATAAACGGTTCAGGTTTGTATCAGTTCGGGTTAAAAACAATTTAAGCTTAATCGGTTTTAGTCGGGTTGCATTCGATTTCGTGCATAATTCAGGTGGGATTTGACTTGGGTCAATGACTGTTGAGTTGGGTAACATCGGTTAACGTTTATATGTCAGTTATAAAATTTGGTTGCAGTTCAAGTTCGATTTTGTCCTTTTTGGTTATCAAACAGTTCGAGTGCAGTATCGATTGAGATTATAATGGTTCAATAAACCTAAAAAAATAACCTATTTTCGGGCTTAATAATTTTCGAGTGCAGTATCGGATTTTCGGGTCAAGTTAGTTTTGAACAACTCTAAGCGTAGGGCTACAATAAGAAGATAAGTATGACCTTCTTTAAAGCTTGTAATTAAGAACCCTAAGTGAAAGTAACTAAAGATACTTTGTCAAAATCCTAAGAGTTAGAGAAAATTCGAGGATAGAAATCTTACGTCTTTTAAAGGACATAACTCTAAACATTATTGTCATTTATTGTTTTTTTTTTTTTTGTCTTGCTTTCATTCTCCTTATCAAATTGTTTTATTTTTCATTTTATACATTCAATAAACTTGCTTACGCGAAAATATTTTTTCCACTTTTAAGACCCAAACTTTCAACTTAAGGCCCTGTTCTATTTTGCAAAAATTTGTCATACTCTATTCAACCCGTAACTTAGATTGTAGCTAGAGTATTCCCCATAATAATTTTTGATGATGTAGTAATTATATGTTTCTTAAAATTCCTGTAATCCTAGGTAGGTAGGTCTTAAATCGTACAATATTATTAAATGTTAATATTGGTGTTGGTAACAACTGATGAAATGCATTCACTTAAAACTGTAGTAGTTTGTAGTTAGTAGATATATCAAAGTGGTAAAACTGAGTAGCAAGTCACATTTTCATATTCCATAAATACAATGGTCTATGAAATAGGCGACCATTAATTCCTCACTTTGACACTACAAATTTACTTTGGATCAGTTTGATATACCCATCAGTAACTTATTTATGTACATAAAGATAAAGACTAATCACTACTGCACGCCTTGCTAATCATTTTTCACACGTTCCCTTCACTTTGAATAGAAAAACTGAGTGCAACAATTTTACACATAAAGATATATATATGTTACTCCTACTGGCTACCAAGTAGAAAGATCCTAAAGACATTTAAAAGTGAAACGTATAAATTGAAGGCATTTAATAAAAATCAACAATTTGCAATACATAACTTGTATAATATAATAAGTGTAACTGATTCTAACCTTTAGAAGTGTTTAATTTCCTTAATGAGACAAACAAGTAGAGTTGAGATTTACTCATCATCAAACTTCAAGTACGCGGATACATACATATTTTCCTCGAATATGTATTTATTAAGATACTAACTATATACTCTAATAATATACAAATAGGTAAGTGTTTACATACCTATAAATTAAATATAATGATAAATATTAATTAGTAATAATAACATGCAATTATGATAGATTCTAAAAGTGAACATACGAAAATTCACCACACTTGTTGTTCACCAGTTAAGCCAATCCGCTTGTATACGAGTAGTAACGTCTCCATTACTTTAAATTCACCACAGTTGTTGTTCACCAGTTAAGCCAACATACAAAAATTCAGCACAGTTGCTGTTCACCAGTTAAGACATGTCCGAATTATATTATTATAATTGTTTCTTAATTACTTATTATTGTAAAGTTAATTTGCATTAATTAGAACAAGAAAATAAGCATGCATAAAAAATAGTAGAATATTAATGGGTCTTCCCTAGCTATATATAAACCACCTTATACACATCAATCACTTTGATATATGAAATTATATTAGAAAGAAAGACAAAGAGAGAGAGAGAGAGAGAGAGAGAGAATAATGGAGGATTATGAAAAATCAGAGAGTTTAAGCGAGAGCGAAGAAAACGAGAAGAATGGAGTAGGAAGAATGTATGAGTGTAGGTTTTGCAAGAGAGGCTTCACAAATGCTCAGGCTTTAGGTGGACATATGAACATTCACCGCAAAGATAAGGCTAAGCCAACACAACATCAATATCAATATTTTAATAAAAGCCCTCTTATTAATTTTTCAAGAGAGACCTCTCTTTTTCATGATATTTTTGATCATCATCATCATCGTCATCGTCATCATCTCGGTGTTGATTTAAGTCTCAAGATCAACTCATCATCATCTTCAACCATTGACGACGATCAACCTGCTGCTGCCGTTAAACACAATAACAACCAAAACCAACATTCAGATTACAAAAATAATGACATTGATTTGGAGCTTCGATTAGGGTATAATCCTTGATTAATCTACTTTTTTAAATCTGTCTTACATTATCGCCAATATCTTACTAATTAATCTTTTTATTTCTATGCAAAAAAATATTAATATAAAACATGTCATATTTCTGTTGGTCAAATACTTTATAAATTATTGAGTGTATCAAGCAGCGATGTAATATAGAGGAAAGATTTCATAAGTGTTAGATCTTTAAAGTAATCGTTACTTTTTCTCTATAGTTTTATGTTTGATTAAAATTGTTATATAATTGATCGATTGTCATTCTATTATATACTTGTGATATGATATTTTATCAATAAATGTTTTTAAATTCCTTTAAAAAACGTTAACCTAAAAATTTGATAAGTGACATTTTCTGGTTTTGTCTCTTATTATAATGTAACAGTAAGTTTTCAACAAGTAAAATAATTTTATTTGAATACGAAATACAGAGTGCAACAATTTTACACATAAAGATATGTTATTCCTAGCAAGTATACATGATCCAATTAAAGACATAAATCCTTTAGAAATTACAATGTCATGCAAATTGTTTACCGGTGAGATTTACTTATTATCAAATTAAGTGAATGTACGCGGATACATTTTACTTTTGTATTTATACTTATGAAGATATTCGCTATATATGTGGTTTCAAATACGGATCTATAAGCGTGTAGGTGCATAAAATTCAAAATTACTCAAAGCAATCAATAACAATATATAGTACTAGATAGATACCCGTGAGATTGAAAAAAAATTTAAGTTATTTCTATATACTTGTATAATATTTGTTTTAATGATTATTTACTTTAAAGATTATAAAGAAGGATATTTGTTAGTAATGAATATACAAAAAAATTCTCAATAAAATTAAGAAAATATTAAATGGTAAAACAAAATGTTTTATTAATAACTAAATGATTTATTTCAATAAAGCTTAATTATTTTTTTATTTGAATAATTGAAAGATTTTTCCAATTTTATTAGAAAGAGTCAAAAAAAAAAGTTGGTCTCATTTTAAAGATCTTTAAAGAAAATAATACAGAATTAAAAATTTAGTCATATTTTATTTTGCTATATAAAACAGTTATTATCTTTTACCAAGACAAATACTTCGGAAATAATACTGCATATCAAATTTTCTTATGCACATTAAATTGTACTATATTAGGAAATAATTTTCACTACAAATTCACCTGCCAACAATATAAACATGAGTGGAAATTTTCGCCAAGAGTTTGGCACTTGTCAGTTCTGCTTCTTCATTAGTAGTTTTTATAGAAGATTATAGATGACAAATGTACAATAAATCTATTTTTATAAATTTCCTAACAATCCCATTGTACAATAAAAATATATTTTTATTTCATTAAATTTATTCACAATAATATATATACTTGTTAGGATATGACAAATGTACAATAAAATCTATTTTTATAAATTTCCAAACAATGCCATTGTATTTTTGTATTAAAAGAAAATTTTTAGATTTATTTATTTTACTGAATAATATTTTCAGAAGAATAAGGTACTATTATTTCAAATTTGCAATAATTTTACTAATTTCAAATGGTAAATAAAATTTACTGTATTTAGATTCTATGCATGTTACTATTTATATTTAGATGACAAATAATTTTACTGCATTAGGCAAATGGCGGTTAGACTGCCATTTGTCATTTAGCAACAAAATTATAATGTATACTATAATACTATCATACTATAATACTATAACTATTTTTATAAATTTCCTAACAATCCCATGTATTTTTGTAAAAAAAGAAAAACTTTTAGATTTTATTTTTTTAGTATTGCATAATATTTTCATAAGAATAAGGTATTATTGCAAATATTTTATTAATTTTAAATGGTAAATAATTTTATTGTATTTAGATTCGATGCATGTTAACAATAACATTTATATTTAGATGACAAATAATTTTACTGCATTTGGCAAATGGCTATTAGACTGCCATTTGTCATTTAGCAGCCAAATTATAATATAGTATGATTTGTACTTGAGACGCGTGTAACACTTTTATAAAAAAATTTCCGGCTTTTTTCTATTATTGGTAAAGAAACTTTTTATATTTGATGACATGATATACTTAATGAAACAATTAACTTAATTAACTTAATAAAACCTGTAATATTTGTTGATTGACTATAACTATATGTGATGATCTATTGAAATACTATATATTTCCTTATATAAACCAAAAATATATACATATTAATCTTTATTTTAACTTATATAATAAACAGGGTCGGCCCTAGGTTTTTAGGGGTCCGGGATGAAAGATTATTTATGGGCCCTTAAACTATTGTATACATAGAAAAGTTCGAACCATAGCACTAATTGAAAACTAAAATTTATGGGATCGCTAGGCATAGGCACGCCTTGCCCTTGATTAGGGCCGGTCCTGATAATAAATTATCATGATATAATGAATAAGCACTAACGAATTTGACTATTTTTACAACTAAATCCTCCCTCCTAACTATCATAGTTGAAGACTTTTTATATTTTATTTGTCTGAATTATCAATAATTGCTATGAATATAAATATTTTAATATTATTGTATAATAAATTATTTATTCACCTTGACAATGATAATATTAGTCAATCAGTTAAATCAAAAAATATACTAATGAAGATACGACTTCAAACATGTGTCACACTGTAATTAAAAATTTTCTCGCCCTATTTCTATTATTGAGAGGTAAACTTAATCTGTTATAGTGGAATATATTTAGCGACATTTAAATTAAATGGAGGATTTAGTGACATTTAAAAAAAATTTTAGCAGCATAATAAAAAATCAAACTAAAGCTTTTTGCAACATAAGATTTAGTGATGTTTCTGACAAATGTGACTATTGACTATGGTATCAGTTACATATGCCACAATAGACCAAATAAAGTGTCGTAAAATCACTTTATAGTGAAACTTGAAATAAAAACCAATAAATATTACAATAAAAATATGAATCAGTGGTATTTTTTTAATACCACTAAATCCAATTTTGCAAAAAAGTTAAAATTGTTGTAATGATTTGACTTGATATTTAGGAAAATAATTAACTCATTAACACATTTAATATTTGTTGATTCATTATAATTATATGTGATGATCTATTCAAATATTATATTTCCTTATATGACCAAAAAAATAATATACATATAAACCTTTATTTTAACTTAGATAATAAATCATCATCATATCATCCTATTTAATAATTTTGGTGTAAAATGATAAATGGCAGCTCAAGAGAGTTTCGCCAAATGTCATTATTTCATTGGTTTACCTATTATTTTGTGTCAGATAATTAAAAAATTTATTGCCGAAATCAGTACATCATTTTAAGCAGGTATTCAAAAAGGCTACTTATTCTAAAGATTTTATGCCAACAAAAACATGTTACCTAAAATAAAAAAACTTTAGAGATTAATTTTCTAATTTACATCATATCATACTTTTTAATAATTTTGGTGTAAAATGACTTGAGCTTCGCCAAATATCATTATTTCATTGGTTCACATATTATTTTGTGTCAATTATTAAAACCATTTATTGCCCAAATCAACACATCTTTTTAAACATGTATTTAAAAAAGGGTTACTTATTCTAAAGATTTTATGACAACAAAAAATGATACCTAAAATAATAAACTATAGAGATTAATTTTCCATTTTACATGTATTATTGTCATACCTAGGAATTCTTTTTTAAAAATTTATTTTATAAAATCCGTGCATTGCACGGGTATCTAACTAGTAATGAATAAACTAACTAATTTCGCTATATTTTCAACTAAATCTTATCTTCTATCTATCGCAGTTGAACACTTTTTAATTTGTATTTGTCTCAATCATCAATAATTACTATGAGAATATATTTTGATATTGTTGTGTAATAAATTATTTAATCACTTTAATAATGATATTATCATAACAAATAAGTCAAATACTAAGCTTGTAATTAAGTTTAAATTGTAAATAATTTTATAATACATTGTCATTATTATATCAGTTAATATTTAATGCATCCGTGTTTTACACGAGAATCTATCTAGTTAGTAATAAAAACGTGCAATTTTGATAAAGTTTAGAAGTTATATGTATTAAAAAATTACCACTATTGAGGAGAGAAAAAAGTGAAAAATTGAAAGTAAAACGCGTTAGTATAGAAATAATATATTTTTGGTCAAATTTATTTTATAAAAGATACTTCTACTACTATCTAATAGAAACAAGTTTAGATTAAACTTGCAAGAGAAACTTTCTTTTCATTGACGCTGAAAAACAATGTTAAATTTCAGCAGTTAGGTTAAACAAGAGATTTGAATTCTTACATTTTTAATGTTTGTTTGGACCCTACCTTGTGCGGGATACTGGAAGTGTCCTTGACCTTTATATTTTTAAAGTTGGAATATTGTACAACTATTATATATGAAAATTTGAACAAAAAAAATGTCCATTTGTTAATTATATATCCAATTCCCTATATAGAAAATAATATAAATAATAAGAAAATAATAATTGAAAAAGGATAGAAAATGAAAAACATTACAGTGTTCTAATTAAGATTGGAAAAACAATATTCTAATAAATCCTCCAACTCTATATCAAACACAACTTTAAGTTATTGTTAGAGAAGTTTACTAAGACTAGTTGTGGAATTCCCCAAATTAAACTACTGAGCTTGGCGGTAGCAGTCGGGATAAATTTAGGTTAATGGAATTATTGTTGTTAAAAATAAGATAAAATTGAGTTGTTAGGTTTTGTATTTTATTAAGCTTATTTTACTTTTTTCTTAAGTTGATTAGTACTGTTAAAAGATCGCGATAATGAGACGTAACCTGAACACTTTAATTGAAGAGATTATGTTCTTCTGATAAGTTGAGGACTACAAATGAGATATAAGCTATGTAATAAATTGTATTATTTGCTAAGAGAAAATTGCATTATATGATTCAGTAATTTTTTCTAAGCAAGACAGTTTTTTTTATCCTGATTTACACAAAAAAAAAATCATCACGATATAAATGCAATGCCTTATTAACATATGAAACTATTACAAGTGTAAACTACTACTATAGGCTGGAGCGACAAAGTATATGGATAACAATATTTATCAAATGTTAGAAGGTAAAAAGACAGTCAAAGGAAGCAATGTGTACCCAAATCTGGTAAATGTGTGTTTCATTTAAAAGCATCTAGGAACCTAATCTGCTAAGATATGAGCAAGGAACTGTCGTTCTTATATATCAAGTTGAGCTTTCCTCTCACTCTTGACCAGTATAGACTATAGTTGTGGCTTACTTTTATGTATGTAAAATGCCTTTTCAACTGTTCGAGTTAATTAGGTCACTTTCAAGCCTGCGCGTTGAAGGTCAGACAAAGTTGAGCTGATCCATCAACTACGAATTCAGTTAAAGTCCTTTCTGTAGTGTTTTGAAGAGTAATAATGAACTTTGCCAATGACTCCAAAACACAACCTATTATTGGCTTAAATTGCACGGTTTCTTTTCCAATCAGGCTTTTTATGTCATAAAACATAGTCCTTCCAATATACAAGAACACAACCAAAATTTTGCGAAAAAAACCTTTACAATCATAAGAGTGCTGAACTTAGTCCATCTACACAATCTACTTGATTCAACCTTAATAAGATTTGTCTAGGAGATTCAATCAAAAACCAAAAACATTTTAGAAACTAAGTTATGAAAATAGACCCTTTACTTCTTGCGTTTCAGAGTTTTTTCATAAGCTTAAAAGTATAACTTGTGGCTTCCTTTATAGTAGCCTTAAGCCCTTTTTTGTAGTTCCATAGCTCGAGCCCGACATATTTTGGGCTTGGATTGTATTCATTGAGTTTGAGCAGAAAACGAAAATAAAATTTAAAGCTTTACCATCAGTTCTGTGTCAAAAAAAATTCAACAGACCAAATAAAGCTAAACATAACTAAGAAACAAAAAGAAGATAATGGAAGCTGAAAATGGGTGGGAGCAAAAGTAAGTACATGATTTAAAGGAATAGTGGAACGTACATACACTGTAGAAAAAAAATTCTCGAAAGAGAATACCGTTTGCAAAGGGCAACCCCAGAATCAGCATCAATGGAATTCTCAAAGCAAGAATCTGCAGTTGAAACCCATGTATGACCATCCATGATAAACTTTTCCTTATCTAAAGGTAAGGATGATATATGTAAAAAATTATTGGGAAATTCCATGTGGTAACCCTGAGGTTTTGGGTTTTCCACGTGGTAACCAAAACTTTTTAAAAATCCACGCGGTAACCCCGAGGTTTACGTAATTTTTCCATCGTGACCTTTTTGTATATAAAAACGTTAGTAAACGTTAATTTTGAAGCCTTATGGATATTGTATGCCTATTTATGCGACTCACCATTTCAATTGCCATCAGTTTCAACCTTTTCCCCAAAACATAAACCTCAAATCTACCATCTTTCATCCAACTTATATTTTTTCCTCCAAATCCAAAGATTGTGGCGTTTGTGTTTATATATTGAGGGAAAAGGTTAAAAATGATGATATTTGCAATGGTGAGCCGCATAGATAAGCGTACAAGAGCTTTAAAACTTCAAAATTAATGTTTTCTAACGTTTTGCTAACATTTCATGTGCAAAAAGGTCACGGTGGAACAATTTGATAAACCTCGGGGTTACCATGCGAATTTTTTAAAAGTTTTGGTTACCATGTGGAAAACCCATAACCTCAGGGTTACCACGTGGAATTTCCCAAAATTATTTAACCAAATCCTTCCCTTTAATTCATATTGATTTTTCCTTGCTAAGTCTAAACATAGAGATTATGTTTCATGTTGAAGGAAAATGAATATAAAGATAACAGAAGTGAAGAGATGAGTTAAAACACTAAGGAGTAGGTATATTTATAGTGTTTTTCTGGTTGTGTAACCAAAAGTCAAACAGTATTGAAAAAAAATAAACAGGCTTTCATCATTAATTTCTTAGGAAAACTATTGAACTGCCTTTCGTTTGGATTTTTTAAAAATGATTCGTATCTTTGGGTGAGATTTTCAATTTACCACAATAATGCTTAATGCTAAAAGATCAATGTTATTCTACATCTGTCAAATCTATAAAGTTTTTTTATCTCTTTTGAAAATATTTGTTTTTTTATTTTTCCTAAGCATTCCTTGGAAAAAGAGAGAGTATTATTTTACCTAATTTTATTACCGGTTCTATTTTTAAAAATTAATTTTAATGCTATGGATGATATTTGATAGGAAGCAAAATCGAAATCTCGAAGCAAAATTCAAGGACAAACATTAAAAGCTTGTATAATTTTCGTGAGGGGGTAATTAAATTTTAGGCAAAAAAAATCTGTTGGAGTATAAAATGTTAAAAGTTTAATCTGGGATCAAAGGATCATGGGTATATTGGCAGACGATATTGCCAGATCAATATCGGCAGAATTGCAAGAATAATATTAGCAGACTTTATTGCCATATCAATATTGCCAGACGATAATAAAATAATATTTGAAATACATTATAATAGAAGACTGTGTTATTTTATGTCCAGGGAAAGGAATCGTGTATATTGCTAGAAATTTGTGCCTGATGAAAAGGATGTTCTTTTGAATACATTATTATAAATTTACACAATAATGTTGATTTCTTTCTTTATATATAGTTAAAGAAAGAATTGGGTCAGATGTAATTCTTTCCAGAAGCTATTTCTTCATCGTATTAGCGTTATTGATATCTTAGGTTAAGTTGTCTCTTTTGTTCTCAGAACAGCATTGGCAGTCAACGTATGAAGGAAAATCTAAATAGTTAAAAAAAACATTTGAAATACATTATAGGAAAAGATCATTTAATTTGCTTCAAAAGATATTAAATTATTTATAATTCAGATTAATTGATTTTATCAGCTTTTAGAAGATGTGTATTCATTTAACAAATGAGAAATTACAGCAGCAAAATGTGATAGACTTAATAGACGCGGTTTCGCATATTATACTACTAAGCTTGGCGGTAGTACTCTAGATAAATTTAGGTTTATGTTGCTGTTAAAATTAAGATGAAATTGATTAATTAGGTATTGTATTTTAATAAGTTTATTTTATTTATTTTAAAGTCGATTTAGCACTATTAAAAGATCGCGGTAATGAAGCTTATAACATGAAAATTTTAATTGAAGAGATTATGTTTTTCTTATAAGTTGAGGACTACAAATGAGTTATAAACTATGTAAACTGTAATATTTGGTAAGAGAAGAAATTTTTTCTAAGCAAGGTAGTTTTATTATCCAGATTTACACACAAAAACTAAAAAAAAAATCCTAATATATATGCAATGCCTTATTAACATATGAAACTATTAAAAGAGTAAACTACTACTATAGGCTGGAGCGACAAAGTGTATTAATAACAATATTAATCAAAGGTTAATAGGTAAAAAACAGTCAGAGGAAGTGATGTGTACCCAATTTTGGTAAATGAGTGTTTCATTTAAAAGTATCTGGGAACCTTAATCTGCTAAGATATGAGCAAGGAACTCTTGCACTTCTTTATCTAGTTGAGCTTTCCTCTTACTCTTGACAGATTCTATTTGTGGCTTGGTTGTATGTATGTTAAATACCTTTTCAACTGTTGGAGCTAACCAGTTCACTTTCAAGCCTGTGCGTTGAAGGTCAGACAAAGTTGAGTTAATGCCATCAACTACGGAATCAGTTAAACTCTATTCTGTAGTGTTTTGAAGAGTAATGATGAGCTTTGCTAATGACTCCAAAACACAAGCTATTATTAGCTTGCTTCGCTTTGTTTCTTTTCCAATCAGGCTTTTTAGGTCAACAAAACATAGTCCTTCCAATATGCACAAGAACACAACCCAAATTTTGCCGAAAAAACCTTTACAATCGTAAAAGTGCTGAACTTAGACCATCTACACAATCTACTTGATTCAACCCTAGTAAGATTTGTCTAGGAGAGATTCAATCAAAAACCAAAACATTTTAGAGACTAAGTTATGAAATATAACTTTTTACGTCTGCGCTTTAGAGCTTTTCCATAAGCTTAAAAGTATAACTTATGGCTTCGTTTATACTAGCCTTACGCCCTTCTTTGTGGTTCCGTAGCTCGGGCACGACATATTTTTGGCTTGGATTGTTTTCGTTGAGTTCGAGCATAAAACGAAAATCAAATTTGAAGCTTGTCCATCAGCAGGCCCGTCTCTGACTTTTCAGAAGCCCCATGCAAAATTGAAATTTGCGGCCCTCTAAGAATAATTTATTCTACAGTACACAATTCCTTTTTTCAGTAGCTACATTTGCTGATATAGATAATTTTTCAAATAACTGTACACTGTTAATTTGGGAAATAACATTGAACATTTTCCTTAATTTAATAATCTAACAATATTTTATAGCCCATCGGTCCATCCAATTAAGTAATAACATCTTATTTGATTTTGAGTATTACTTACAGGTCATTCTTATATTGTATTTTGATCTTCATAATCCAGTGAAATTTTATTTTGATTCATATCAATGCAAGACTTATTAATGCCAACTTTTTATAATTTTTAATTATGTACAATAACTACAGTTTAAGGTTAAAATATGACTTTGAATATTCACCCATTATAAAAAATCTAAATAGGATATTAATGTTTTTTTAACAAAAATAGGAATATGGGATATTAGTATTGAATAGAAAGTGTTGGCCCATTTGGTTTTGATGATGACTTAAACTTTTATAAACAAATAAATTATGGTTGAGATTGTTTTGGTAGGTCATATATCTGATCATTAAAAGATCGTCGATGGCACCTTAAGAAGTTGTGGAAGAACATTGCTACTCTACGTCATATACTAGAAGGTATGGAACAGTTCCAGATTGGTCAAAATCGAAGATTGTCCAAACGGAGACAATGCGGTGTTCCCAGAACAACTGGTCAGAGAATTGGTCAACGAGATATTAAGAAAATAATTTTTATTTTTATTTTTCTTTTTATTTTGTTGTACGGGTGAAAAATCAGTTAGCACAAGGATTGAATTTGGCAATTAAATTAACTAACTCTTAAAATAGTTAATCCTAAAATATCTCCTTAAAAATAGGATCTCATCTATTTTTAGCTAAAAGACAAAGAATACTTGGAGTAACTCCCAAGTATCTATGCCCACTACTCAACGGTTCATGCCCACTACTCCCACATCATTAGATCATGGGTTTATGGCTAAACCTAAATTTTATGGGTATATAAATGAAGTTTTAATAACCGCCAATAGAAGTGATTGGCCAACATGACTAGGGTCTTTTGTATCCCAAAATGACCTGCTAGGCTCCCCTCATGTATTTCTTTCACCAACAAGTGCCTCAAAGGTAGCTTAGGTATGCACAATTGGTTACCTTTAAACAAGAACCCTTGTTGTATACTAAATAGGCCTTGTGGTCTAGCCTGGCATGCTTGGTATATTTCTGAGAAGTCAGGGCAATGCTGGTATTGGTCTTTGATGAGCTCAAACCCTATCACTTTGGCATTTAGGATACCTAGTAAGTTATATTTCCTACTAAAGGCATCAGCAATAACATTTGTTTTTCCTGCCTTGTACTTAGCTGAAAAGTCAAAGGTTTGCAAAAGTTCTACCCATCTTGCATGCTTACACTAGTGGAAAAAAACTCATTTGCTGCGGTTTTTTTGTGGGTATTGGCTGCGGTTTTGTCTCGCAGCCCTTGGAGTAGCAGCAAATGAGAAAACGTTATTGGCTGCGGACATAAAAACCGCAGCCCTTAAGTCAATTTACAAAATAAAAAAAAAAAGCAATGTCTGCGGACATTTAGAACAAACCGCAACCCTTAAGTCCTTTACAAAATAAAAAAAAATTCCAGATCTTGAAATCTGGAAATCAAAAAACACGCAACCAACGATTCCCTGTTCTTGAGTTTCTAAAACGAAATAAAAAACGAAATTTACATCAACGTTTCTACATCAACGAAATAAACACGAAATTTACCCAAATCTAAAAAACTGGAAATCCAAAAACGAAATAAAATAGAAAAAAACGAAAAAACCAACGAAATTTACATCAACGAAATAAAAAACTGGAAATCAAGGACTCCAAAATCTACAAAATCAACGAAGAACGAAATAAACACGAAATTTACAAAATCTACAAAATATACAAAATTTACAAAAAATAATAATAATAAACACGAAGAACGAAATTTACAAAAAAAAAAAAAAAAACTGGAAATAATAAACACGAAGAACGAAATTTACAAAAAAAAAAAAACGAAGAACCTAGATCTTTAAGGTTTCTTCAAAATCTTCAAGGACTTGAATCTTAGATCTTTACTTAGAACTTCAAGGTTTTCTTAGGGTTTCTTAGACCTTATTCTTGAAGGTTTTTGAATCTTTGAATTTTTCGAAATCTTCGAAATCCTGTTCTTGTTCTTAGGGTGCCTTTGAAGAAGATGAAGGGTTTTGAATCTTCGAATGAATTTATGAGAAGAGAGAAGAAGGGTTTTGAATCTTTGAAGAAGATGAAGGGTTTTGAAATCTCAGATCTTCGAAGATGAAGGGTTTTGAATTATGAGAGAAGAAGTAAGAAGGGTTTTCTTAGGGTTTTGAAATCTCAGATCTTCGAAGATGAAGGGTTCTTGAAGGTTTTGAATTAATTAGAAGGAAGAAGGAAGAGAAGGGTTTGCTTAGGGTTTTGAAATCTCTGATGTCTTTGAATGTATTTTAGAGAGAGAGGCGCCATTTGCTAGGTCATGAAATTAGATTGAAAACGGCGCATACAAATTTAGACGGCCCATTTTAATTGCTAGGGTTATGAAATTAGATTGAAAACGGCGCATACAAATTTAGACGGCCCATTTTAATTGCTAGGGTTATGAAATTAGGTCTTTTGGGCTGCGGACCAACTAAAAAACCGCAGCCCTTTTGATTTTTTTTTTATATTTTGAACTATTGGCTGCGGACATCCTAACAAACTGCAGCCCTTTTGATTTTTTTTTTAAAATTTTGTCTATTGGTTGCGTACACATTTAAACCGCAGCCAATTAGCCGCAGCCAATAGCTTTTTTTCCACTAGTGTTACCACTCAACTTATGCTGGCCATTGATATGCTTAAGAGACTCATGGTCTGTATACAACACAAATGGTTGGATTCTAAGGTAGTGAGACCAATGTTCTAATACCCTAATGAAAGCATAAAATTCCTTGTCATATGTTGAATAGTTAAGCCTACTGTGATTGAGTTTTTCACTAAAAAATGCTATTGGTCTTCCCTCTTGCACAAGTACTGCTCCTATGCCTGTCCCACAAGCATCACACTCAACCTCAAAAGGCTTGGTGAAGTCAGGAAGCTTAAGCACAGGGGTCTTGCACATCATGTTTTTAAGGGTCTCAAATGCTTTTGTGCAGCAAGGGTCCGCTCAAACCTTCCTTTCTTTGTGCACTCAGTGACAGGTGCCATCACACTACTAAATTTTTTTATGAATCTTCTATAGAAGGAAGCCAAGCCATGAAATGACCTGACTTGAGTAAGGGTAGTAGGTGCAGGCCAGTCTTGTTTTTTCTTAGCCTTACTTGGATCTACCTTGATCCCTTCCTTGCCTACAATGTATCCTAGGAAATTAACCTCAGGCAATAAAAAGCTACATTTTTCTAACTTTGCATACAACTTTTGTTTTCTTAGAACCTCAAATAACTGCTTCAAGTGATCTAGGTGCTCAGACAGGTTTCTGCTGTATATGAGGATATCATCAAGATAGACTATTATAAACTTGCCTAAGAATGGTCTCAAAATTTCATTCATGAGCCTCATGAATGTGCTAGGAGCTCCTGTTAACCCAAATGGCATCACAAGCCACTCATACAGTCCATACTTAGTTTTAAAGGCAGTCTTCCACTCAGCTCTCTCCCTCATTCTGATCTGGTGATACCCACTCCTAAGGTCCACCTTGTTGAACCATTGTGAACCAGCTAATTCATCTAATAGGTCATCTATCCTAGGGATGGGAAACCTATATTTCACAGTTATGTTGTTCACACTCCTGCCATCTATGCACATCCTCCATGTGCCATCTTTCTTAGGCACAAGTAAGGTAGATACTGCACATGGTATGGCTCTCCCTCACATAACCTCTTTGCATTAGCTCCTCCACTTGCCTCTACAATTCTTGGGTCTCAAAGGGGTTAGTCCTGTATGCAGGCTTGTTAGGTAAACTTGCCCCTGGTACTAAGTCAATCTGATGCTCAATACCTCTTATAGGTGGAGGTCCAGGGGGTAGGTCTGAGGGAAATACATCTGCATACTGTTTGATTAGTCCTTCTACTTCCTTAGGTATTGAAGTGAGCTCACTAGCCTCCTTAGTGAACAACAGATACACTATCCCTTTTTCCTTTATCTCTCTTTCACAAGCCTTCCTAGTGATGAGGTGAGTTGGGGAGTGACTCTTCTTGGGTGGAATGGTCCTAAGGGGTGGCAAAGGTACAAGCTCCTTCTTTTTTCCATTATGAGTCAGAGTGTAAGTATTGGTATAGCCATCATGAAGGGTTCTTCTATCATATTGCCAAGGCCTGCCTAATAGTAGGTGGCAAGCATCCATGTTAAGCACATCACATTAGATCTTATCAGTATAAGTACCTAGGGTGATATCAACCAAACATTGTTTTTTCACCAGTCCACTAGCTTTCTCATCTAGCCATCTCATTTTATAAGGATGGGGATGAGGTCTTGTCTTGAATAGCAACCTATCAACTAAAGTCTGGCTGACACAGTTTGATTCACTCCTTCCATCAATGATTAAGTCACATAACTCTCCTTGTACTCTACACTTGGTGTGAAACAAGTTCTCTCTTTGGTCTTTGGGGATTTTAAGGATGTGTGGGAGCTTCTTCTCACTATGAAACTAAAGTGTTCCCCTTCCTCAGGTGCTATTCTTTCAAGCTCCTCTTCTTCTGACTCACTACCTTCCCCTTCAAACTCTTGCAAAGATTCATCATTACCAACTACATAAGTGCCATTAGGGTCTTCCCTACTAGTTTGAGGCCAAACTTCCTCTTCCTTGCCATTCCTAGACACTAAGATCACCTTAGGTCTAGTATCCTACCTAATGTCCTCCCATTCTTTCATGGTAAATGCCCTTGCATTGGGGCAGTCCTTCCTGTAGTGTCCCCTCCCATTGCATTTAAAACATACCACTTCCTTAGGGTCTTTGATTGGTGCAGGTTGTTTACTGTATGTGTCCTTTACTACTATAATAGGCACATCTTTCTTTGGTGCATTGTGTCCTACACTAACCTTTGGTGTGTAAGTCCTATTGGTCCTGGTGTAGGAGGGGTTGGATGGTCCTTTCTTCTTGTTCCTCTCTATTTCTAGGGCCAAATGTCCTACTGAATGGAGGGTAAGGTCAGGGGTACAGATTACTTTCCTCCTAATTTCTGCCCTCGACCCTGCTATGAATCTCCCTAATGTCATATCTTCTGGTTCATTCACATCACACAACACACTAAGCCTTTCCCACTCCTGGATGTACTCTTGTACAGACTTATTCCCTTGACTTAGTGTACTGAACTGGACATACAACTGCTGTTTGTATGTGGGAGGCACATACTTCCTCCTAAGATGCTTCTTTAGTTTGGTCCAGGTATCTATTCTAGGTCTGTCCTCCCTAACCCTTTGCCTTTGCATTCCCTCTAACCAAGTCGAAGCAAGTTTAGTCATTTTCACCTTAGCCAACTTGAATTGTCTTTCTGGTGGGGTTTCTTGAAATTCAAAATATTGATCTATTCTTTCTTCCCACTCCAAGTAGTGACTAGGGTTATGTGTGTGACCATCAAAATCAGGAATGTCCACTCTGATGGTTCTGTCTTCATAGGGTCTATTATGAGGCAAAGGTATGTCCTGTTGTTGGTTGGGTACAAAACCTATATGGTTCAAGCCCTGGACAAGTCTCTCTACTGTGGCTTCTAGGGTCTCAAATCTCCCTTCCCAATCCATGATAAAGATACTCAAAGTAATTGGTGCAACCAAGAACAACACAAACCAAAATCAAGATTTACAAATAGTAATTCAAGATTCTGAATTTTAGTGCACTGTGTGTGTTTTCTGATTCTTGGGGATCTATTGAATGAAAATACCACAAAATGAAAGAGTTTAAGAAAGATTATACGTCCCTTTGCAGATGCAGCCTCGTTTGGAAGTTGTAGTCCAATTCCTGACTCCTTCAAAGGTAGGTTGATTCCAAATTTTGCAGGCACAGGTCAAATTGTAGCCTCTTCTTGATTCTGTTCTCTGAACGTTCCTTGCTGATCCAATTATGGACACTTGAAGGTGGGTTAGGGCCACTCTTTGAAACCTACAAAGTCAGCCAGCCAACACAGATTGCCTTGATGCTGTTCTTGAATTGTCTGATATGGGCAGAATGGATTCTTAGGCTTGTTGGCCCAGCTAGACTACCCTCATGCACCTCCCTAACCAATATATTCCTCAAAGTATCTTGGGTATGCAAAGCTGATTTCCTTTAAACAGAAAACCCTGGTTCAAGGTGAATGGTCCTTGAGGTCTGTTCTGACATACTTGGTAGGTCTCAGCAAAGTCAGGGCAGTTCAGGTACTGTTGCTTAATCATTTCAAAACCTAAAATCTTTGAGCTAAGTATTCCCAGTAGGTTGTACTTCCTACTAAGGGCATCAACAATCACATTAGTCTTTCCTGTTTTGTACTTAGCTGAAAAATCAAAAGACTGCATGAACTCAACCCACCTAGCATGTTTATTGCTTAATTTGTGCTGGCCATGTATGTGTTTAAGGGATTCATGATCAGTATACAACACAAAGGGTTGAATCCTCAAATAGTGAGACCAGTGCTCAAGTGCTCTAATGATGGCATAAAACTCCTTATCATATGTGGAGTAATTAAGCCTACTTTTGTTCAACTTCACACTAAAGAAGGCTACTGGTCTACCCTCCTAAACAAGAACTGCCCCTATCCCAGTCCCACATGCATCACACTCAACCTCAAAATGCTTGGTGAAGTCAGGAAGCTTGAGTATTGGTGCCCTGCACATCATGTCCTTGAGTGTATCAAAAGCCTTTTGTGCAGTTGTAGTCCACTCAAACTTACCCTTTTTTGTGCATTCTATTACAGGAGCCATAATGCTACTGAAATTCTTGATGAATCTCCTATAAAATGAAGCTAGCCCATGGAAAGATATAACTTGAGTGACAGATGTAGGTGTAGGCCAGTCCTTTATAGCTTGTACCTTGCTAGGGTCAACCTTAATGCCTTCTTTCCCTATGATATAGCCTAGGAAACCTACCTCTGGTAGAAGGAAGCTACACCTCCCTACTGTAAATGAGTATGTCATCTAGGTAAACTACAATGAATTTTCCCAAAAAAGGTCTCAACACTTCATTCATGAGCCTCATGAATGTACTAGGGGCTCCAGTTAAACCAAAAGGCATCACAAGCCACTCATATAACCGATATTTTGTTTTGAATGCAGTCTTCCACTCATCACCCTCCCTCATTCTGATTTGGTGGTACCCACTCCTTAAGTCCACCTTGCTAAACCATTGGGAACCTTCCAATTCATCAAGAAGATCATCAATTCTAGGTATGGGAAACCTATACTGAACAGTAATATTGTTGACACTTCTACTATCAATGCACATTCTCCATACTTTCCCTCACATACCCTCTTTGCATTAGTTCCTCAATCTGTCTTTGTAGTTCTTGAGTCTCAAAAGGGTTGGACTTATTATAAGCAGGCTTGTTAGGTAGACTAGCCCCTAGTATCAAGTCAATTTGGTGCTGAATACCCCTTATAGGTGGTAGGCCAGGAGGTAAGTCTGTTGGAAACACATCAGCAAATTGATCAAGAAGTTTTCTGACTTCCTTTGGTATTGGAACCTGTTCTGTGCTTTCCTTAGTAAACAGTAAGTAGACCTCCCTCTTTTCCTTTATCAACTTCTCACAACCTTTCCTAGTAATCAGATGTGTTGGGGTCTTATTTAGCTTAGGAGGTATGGACTTGTGGGGGGGCAAAGGAATGAGTGCTTTCTTCTTGCCATTGTGCCTTAAGGTGTAGGTGTTTGAATATTCATCATGAGTGGTCCTTCTGTCATATTGCCATGGTCTACCTAAAAGTAGATGGCAAGCATCCATTTTCAGCACATCACAGAGGATCTCATCACTATAAGTGCCCAAGGTAAGGTTAACTAAGCACTGCCTGGTCACTGCCCCACTAGCCTTATCATCTAACCATCTTATTTTATAAGGATGGGGGTGAGATGTGGTCTGTAGGTGCAGCCTACTCACTAGGTCCTGGCTTATGCAGTTAGACTCACTCCCTCCATCAATAATGAGATCACACACTTCCCCTTGTATTTTGCATTTAGTTTGAAAAATATTTTCCCTCTGATCTGATTTCTTATCCTTAACTGTGGTGTGTAGGCTTCTCCTAACTATTAGACCATACTGTTCTGTTTCAGGTAGCAACTGTTCTAAGTCCTCTTCTGGTTCACTCTCTTCCCCCTCAAACTCTAGCAAGGAACCATCATCTCCCACCATATATGTGCCATCTGGTGCTTCCTTAGGGGTTTGAGGCCAAATCTCCTCTTCCCTTCCATTCTTGGACACTAGTATCACTTTAGGTCTGGTGTCTTGTTTTATTGCATCCCACTCAGTCATGGTGAATGCCCTAGCATTAGGACAATCCTTTCTATAGTGCCCCCTCCCATTGCACTTAAAGCAAACTACATCCTTAGGCTCTTTAATAGGTGTGTTTTGCCTAGGTTGAGGTTCTTTCTATATAGTGCTAGGGATGGTTTTCCTGTTATTGCTCACTAGATTGGTATTCCTGATCACAGGGGTCCTATTGGTCCTGCTGTAGGTATTGCTAGCTAGAGCCTTCTTCCTGTTGATGTTCCTCTCAATCTCAAGAGCATGGCTACCTGTTGTATGGATGTCTAGGTCTGTGGTGAGTGGCAGTTTCCTCCTGATATCCTCTCTAAAACCTGCTATAAACTTGCATACATTCAATTCTGTATTGACATCCACATCACATAACACTGTCAACCTTTCCCACTCCTGAATATACCCTTGTACACTTTTGTTTCCTTGGGTCAAGGTAAGTAGTTGGACATATAGCTGCTGCTTGTAGTTATGGGGCACATACTTCTTTCTTAAATGCTTCCTCAATTTGGGCCAGGTATCTATCCTAGGTCTTCCCTCTCTAGTTCTTTGTCTTTGTATACCTTCAAACCAGGTAGAGGCCAATTTAGTCATCTTGACTTTAGCTACCTTGTACTGTCTATCTTTTGGGGTTTCTTGGAATTCAAAGTATTGCTCTATCCTTCCCTCCCATTCTAAGCAAG
Organism: Amaranthus palmeri; assembly: GCA_019776075.1. NCBI lineage: Eukaryota > Viridiplantae > Streptophyta > Magnoliopsida > Caryophyllales > Amaranthaceae > Amaranthus > Amaranthus palmeri. The sequence continues at coordinate 135,021 of JAAKBH010000658.1, read as the reverse complement.
TCTCTGGGTCATGAGTACAACCATCAAACTCAGGAACTTCCACCCTTAAAGACATATCCTCCTGATTCCTAAGGTTTTGGGGTGGTCTGTTGTTTTGAAACAAGCCAAGATTGGCCAGGTTGTGCACAAGTTGCTGCACAGTTTCTTCTAAGTTCCCAAACCTTTCTTCCATATCTTCCATTTAACACAAAAGACCAAAACAGAGATAAAGAACACAAGCAATCAAGGATGAGCAAATACACTAATGCAACAGATGTATGAACAAGACAAAAATTAATGAATTCTGTGATATTCACTATGTATGACACATATGAATTAAACAAGAAGATAAAAATTTCAAGAATTGAAACTCCCTATATTGGATCAGTAGTGTAAGGCTTTGTCTCCCAATCTCCTTTAGTGCACCAAATAAGGGAGGAAACACAGCAACTCCAACCAGGCTATGCAAGAAAACTCCTTGTAGAGTCAAAACTAATGAAGATCAGAACCAAGAACAAGGTTCTTGTTGTGTTCCAGTCAGTCTTGAAGACTGGCTGTCCTTGGAAGAGACCCAAAACAACTCCTGAAGTTGTTAGGCCTAATCCTCACACTTCTCTCCTAAGATCCTTGATCTTTTGAGAAGGTTGATTCCTTTCTTGAGAAATGATTACCTCACAATCACTCAAAAACAGAAATGGTACAAATGCACACTTAGCAAATGAAAGAAGAAAACTTGTATTGAATCTGAAAATGTAAGATGATCATTGTTCTCCCTAACAACCCCTATATATAGGTTTCTAAAGGGGAAGGAAATAAGCCTCATCTAGGCTTTAAAAGGAACGTGCCATGCATGCTTTAGTTTATCACAAAAACAGAAAAAATGACTAAGTATCAGAGTTAGGCCATAGGCCTGTTTTCAGAAATCTGCTAACCAAGCCACCTTCTGCTTGTTCTCTAGGCTTCCAGGGATATGACCAGGAGGGTTCTTGGGCCTTGGTAGCTAGGTCCATGTACAGAGATGCCATTCTTGGCCTGCTCCAGGTCTAGGGTGCTCTGGTCTGTGCTCAGCAAGTTGACCAAGGTCAGCTGGTCACCAACTTGTTCAGTTGTCCTGTCTCCTGTGGCAGTCAAGTCACTTGTGGCCCTATCATGCTCCTTTGGGCTTCCCAAGCTCTTCTCTTGGTCTGGATAGTTGACTAACCCTTCTCTCATTCCATTTCTGGTCTTGGATCCCTCTCCCATGCTCTCACCAAGATTTGGTGCAGACATCTTGCTGAAAATACCTGTCTGTTTTTGAGGATTTGGTATTTTCAGTCTTGGGCTGACTTGGTTCCTTTTCTTGGCTATGGGTCTGTCTGTGTATGTTCTTGGGCATGTCTTGACACTTGTGTGTTCCTCCTTAGGTGGCTCAATGCTTCCTTTTAGTGCTGAGGTAGATGGGAAGGTAGATGTGAAGCTACTGGGCTCCTTTTGCTCTGTAGCCTCTGTCTGTGCCTGGTCCCTATTTGTGGGAAGTTGTGTTGAAGGTCCTGAACTTGGTTCATTCCCTCCTTCTTTAGGGCAAATTGTCCCCAATTCAGCAGGATCATAATAGGGTCTGAGGTCCCCTAGATTGAATATTGGTGACACCCCATAGTGGTCTGGGAGATCTATCTTGTATGCATTGTCCCTATATCTTTCTAAGACCTAGAAGGGTCCATCAGCTCTAGGCATGAGCTTATTCTTCCTCAGTTGAGGAAACCTATCTTTCCTCAGGTAAATCCACACCCATTCACCCACTTGGTAGGTCCTGCTGCTGCTGTTGCCTTTGTTTGCCTTCCTTTGGTACTGAGTAGTGGCCTTTGCTATGTTATCCTGTGCTAGCTTGTGAATTTTCATCATGGTTTCAGCTTGAGTTATAGCTTCTTTGTTTGTTTTCTCCTGCATAGGTAAGGAAATTAGTGAGATAGGCAGTAAGGGGTTCACCCCATAAACACATTCAAAAGGTGATAATTTTGTAGCCCAACTAGGACTTTTGTTGTAGGCAAACTCTGCATGACAAAGTTTAAGGTCCCAATCCTTCAAATTCTTTTTAATTAATGTCCTTAGGATTGAGCCTAGGGTCTTGTTAGTGACCTCTATTTGCCCATCAGTTTGAGGGTGATGAGAGGTACTATACAACAACTTTGTGTCAAGCAGTCTCCAATAGGGTGCTCCAAAAGGAGCTTAGGAATTTGCTATCCCTGTCAGATACTATAGTTCTAGGGACCCCATGCAACCTAACAACTTCTGCAAAGTATAATTGGGCTATATATTTAGCATCATCAACCTTATTACATGCAATGAAGTGAGCCATCTTTGAAAATCTGTCAACCACAACCATCACTGAATCTCTTCCTCTCTGTGTTCTAGGTAGGGTCACTATGAAGTCCATACACCAAATATTGGTGCAGGACTTTTAGGGCTCCATAACCCACTCCATGAACTACCTGGGATAAGTCCTAAAATGAGGAACAAGTACATCAATAAGGCAAAGAAATCCAAAGACAAAGCAATAAAGGCCAAAAGAGAGGAACAGGACAGTCAGACTGCACCTAGGAAACAGCTGACCTTGCTGTACCTGCACAGATCAACCCAAAGGGATCCAGGAACAATGAAGGCTGGAAATGACATCTTGGGACTACAAAGATTAAGCCCAAGCCCAGGAACAAAGGGCTGCATCGCAAAGAAAGCCCAAGAACCAGTAGTGAAGGTCACCCAGTCAGCAGGAGGAACAGCACAAATCAGAACAGGTCTGATGCCTATGTTGACCAGCAGACCTAGACTGACTTGGTGGGAACAGAGGACTGGGACTAGTGAGCCACCAAGGGCAAAAGTGGAATCTTGGCACTACAAACATTCCATCAAGCCACTCACACAACCAGCCCAGATCATACAAGGCCACCAAAAGCATGAAGGAAGGTCACTTGTCTGACAGGAAACCTTGTAATTTGGAACAACCTATTTTAGTTTAATTTTGTTCTTTTAATAAAGCACATGCTTGGCACGTGCTCCTACTAGCCGTTATAATAAGTTAGGATCATTAGCCCTTTTCTTTAGAATGCATGTAATCCATCATAGCCTATATATATATATATAGATGGATTTAGCCTTGTAAAAAGAGATTTCAGATTTCAAAGTTTAATAAAATTTCAACATTGGTTTTTTTGGTTAATTCCTTTGTTCCATGAATGTGTATGAACATTCATAGATCTTGAGTAGTCCAAGATCTCCTCTCCTAATTCCACTAAGAGTAGTCCTTAGTGTTTTAAGGGGAACATCTCGTTTAGAGTTCAAGGACTCAAGCCATTGCAATCAAGATTCAACCAAACATTAGGCATTTGCATTGTTGTTTGGGATCCTGGCTTGCATTTTTGGGTGTGTTGCTGTTCAAGAACAGAAGGACCAAGGGTTGGCTACCTTCCTAGTGCTGCATTGAAGACTTTAACACCCAAACTCGCATCAACTACTCCCCTTCTTTGAAGAGAATTGTCCTCAATTCTCTATTCTTGGACGTTGTGGAAGGCTCAGTTGTATCACCTTGGTGCATCTTGCCAGTATTCTTTCCAGATTTGGTGATGCCTAGTGGTTGTATTGATTGCTTGGGGTTTGTTGTTCCCTTCCAATGCCTCCAATCAACTGCACTTGAGTTGTTCTGTCTTTGTCTGCTCAGTTCCTTGCTGGTCCTGTGCTGGACTCTTTCATGAGGCCTTCTTTTGTTTTTCAATGACTTTGGGCCTTTCGTCCTGTACCTGTTAGATTCAGATAGTTCAATTAGTAGAGTATTTAGCACATACTTAGCACAACAATGAGTTTTGTGAAGGCTCTTATTGATTGTTAAATGTATGAGTTGCTTATTGTTTGGGGGAGGTATGGCCCTATGTGGGGGGTAAGGGAACCAATGTTTTCACCTTATCCTTATGCCTAAAGGTATAGGTGTTAGTGAAGCCATCATGTCTTACCCTCTTATCATGTTGTCATGGTCTTCCTAGCAATATGTAACAAGCACTCATGTTCACAACATCACACAAGATTTGATCTTGATATGAACCTATGCCTAACGCTTTGAGGCATTGTTTGCTCACTGGTTTGCTGGCTTTGTTGTCTACCCACTGGAGTTGGTAGGGGTGGGGGTGTGCTTGGGTTTTAAGTTGCAGCCTCTTCACTAAATCATGGCTCACACAATTGGTTTCACTGCCACTGTCAATGATCAGTTCACAAAGGGTGTTTTTGACTTTGCACTTGGTTTGGAACAGGTTTTCCCTTTGGTCTGACTTGGATTGTTTAGAGGTGCTATGAAGAATTTTCCTACTCACTAATGCTCTAGATCTACTATATAAGTGCCATCTGGATCCTCTTTATTTGTGACAGTGCCCCTCTCTTCTTCTCTGCCATTAATGCTAACTAGGATGGTCTTGGGTCTTTCCTTGTTCCTAATCTCATCCCACTCAGCTAATGTAAAAGCTCTATTATTAGGGCAGTTGGCTTTAAAGTGTCCATGCCCATGGCACTTGAAGCAAACTACATCTTTTAGGGGGTTGATACTTTTGCCCCTTTGATCAGCATGGGCCTTAGGTGACGAGGCAGTAGGGTGCACACTCTTCTCACTCATAGGCATGTTAGGTTTGTGCAAAGGTTGGTGACTAGCTTGTGTACCCCTTCTCTTAGAGTATTGCTCCAGGAGCATGGCTTGCTCTCCTGCTAAGGCTACAGTTATGTGAGGTATGGTGGTGAGTTTAATCCTAAGGTCTTCCTTCAGGCCTCCTAAAAATTTACCCACCCTCATATCTTCAGAGTCTCTAACATCACATAAGACAGACAATTTTTCCCATTCTTGGATATATTGAGCCACTGTCCTGTTTCCCTAACTAAGTGTGCTCCATTGCATGGATAGCTGTTGAGTGTAGTTACCGGGGACATACTTTCTCCTAAGGACTTTCTTCAATTTCTCCCAAGAATTGATCTTAATCTTGCCTTCTCTCACTCTTTGCCTCTAAATTCCCTCTAACCAAGTTGCAGCTAGCTTGGTTAGTTTCACCTTAGCTACCTTAAATTTTTGGTCCTCTTGGGTGTCCCTGTACTCAAAGTAATTTTCTACACTTGACTCCCAATCTAAGTATTCTTCTGGGTTCAGGGATTGGCCAGTGAATTCAGCAACATCTACCCTTAAGGTCCTATCCTCATGGTTCCTGTTTTGAGGTGTCCTATCTTGAGGTGTTAGCCCTAGGGTGGTCAGTCTTTGGTTCAGGGCCTCTAGGGTCTCCTCAATTAACAGTCTCCTATCCTCAGTATCCATGATGTTTTATTTTCACCAAGAAACCTACAAAATTTTAAGGAACGCACAGAAACTTTAAGGCACAACAAACAGATACGGAAGGATACAGGACACTGGATTCTTGAAAAATTCAAGAACCTGTTCTGAGTATCAATACGTTTATGTTCTAATTTATTATGGATAATCAATCAATGATAGATCACACAAAAACATGCAAGAACTCTAGACAATTGTTTTACTAAATTGTAGTTTACCAAAACTCAATTGTGACAGTCCACAGTTCCTGTTCGTTTTAAAAAATGTATTCTGTTCTGATGTTCCTACTGAGCAGTAACACTGATATAATGAGAATGATTCAGGAACAGACAATGTTGCATGTACAAAAGGATTTTATACAAGAATGTAAGGGTAAAGGAAATCTAATTGTTGTACAGAACAAAAGTTAATCAAATCAGAAACTGAAAATTCAAGGATTTTGTTCCTACAGGATGGCAGAAACGTCTGCACTAATTTTTCCTTACGCAATAAAATCAAAAAATTCTTGCAAAGGTGTAAAGTTTAGAGATAGACCTGTCTTGCTGCAAAAGGAATTGACAAATTTCTACCCCTATGCAAAGTTATGCTTAAAATTCTCACCAGGCAGTTGCAAAAAAACAATTCTTGAATTTCTGATGCGTTTCTTGATTTGCCGGCCACTGCAAGGCTGGCTCTGATACCAAGTTGATGCGAGTTTGGGTGTTAAAGTCTTCAATGCAGCACTAGGAAGGTAGCCAACCCTTGGTCCTTCTGTTCTTGAACAGCAACACACCCAAAAATGCAAGCCAGGATCCCAAACAACAATGCAAATGCCTAATGTTTGGTTGAATCTTGATTGCAATGGCTTGAGTCTTTGAACTCTAAACGAGATGTTCCCCTTAAAACACTAAGGACTACTCTTAGTGGAATTAGGAGAGGAGATCTTGAACTACTCAAGATCTATGAATGTTCATACACATTCATGGAACAAAGGAATTAACCAAAAAAACCAATGTTGAAATTTTATTAAACGTTGAAATCTGAAATCTCTTTTTACAAGGCTAAATCCATCTATATATATATATATAGGCTATGATGGATTACATGCATTCTAAAGAAAAGGGCTAATGATCCTAACTTATTATAACGGCTAGTAGGAGCACGTGCCAAGCATGTGCTTTATTAAAAGAACAAAATTAAACTAAAATAGGCTGCTCCAAATTACAAGGTTTCCTGTCAGACAGGTGACCTTCCTTCATGCTTTTGATGGCCTTGTATGATCTGGGCTGGTTGTGTGAGTGGCTTGATGGAATGTTTGTAGTGCCAAGATTCCACTTTTGCCCTTGGTGGCTCACTAGTCCCAGTCCTCTGTTCCCACCAAGTCAGTCTAGGTCTGTTGGTCAGCATAGGCATCAGACCTGTTCTGATTTGTGCTGTTCCTCCTGTTGACTGGGTGACCTTCACTACTGGTTCTTGGGCTTTCTTTGCGATGCAGCCCTTTAAACCTGGGCTTGGGCTTAATCTTTGTAGTCCTAAGATGTCATTTCCAGCCTTCATTGGTCCTGGATCCCTTTGGGTTGATCTGTGCAGGTACAGCAAGGTCAGCTGTTTCCTAGGTGCAGTCTGACTGTCCTATTCCTCTCTTTTGGCCTTTATTGCTTTGTCTTTGGATTTCTTTGCCTTATTGCTGTACTTGTTCCTCATTTTAGGACTTATCCCAGGTCATGGAGTGGGTCATGGAGCCCTAAAAGTCCTGCACCAATATTTGGTGCACCATACTAATGTGTTCCCAAGGTTTTTGAGCAATAGGAAGGGGTTGGTATTCTCCCTTATGGAAAGTGATCTTTGCCTTGATGCAGGCTTCACACCTCAACACTACCTTGCCTACTGTTCCAAGCATTTTGGGCCAGTAGAAGTGCTTGGCTAACATGTCCAATGTCTTTTGAATACCAAAGTGACCACCTAAAGTGCCTTCATGAACCTCTTTTACTAAAGTCACCCTTAGGGGGGTCTTAGGTATGCAAAGTCTGTTTTCCTTGAACAGAAAGCCTTGTTGTATGTAAAAGGGGCCTTGAGGTTGGTCTTTACACTGCTAATATAGGTCATTGAAGTCAGGGTCTATGCTGTATTGCTCTTTGATCATGTCAAACCCTAGGACTTTGGCATCTAATATGGCTAGCAAGTGTGTCCTCCTGCTTAAGGCATCAGCTACTATGTTAGTCCTACCAGTCTTGTACTTGGCTACAAAATTAAAGCTTTGCATGAATTCGACCCACCTAGCATGTTTAGCACTAAGCTTATTCTGCCCACTAAGGTGTTTCAAGGCTTCATGGTCTGAGTGCAACACAAAAGGCTGCCCTTTAAGGTAATGGGACCAGTGCTCTAGGGCTCTCACCATGGCATAGAATTCCTTATCATAGGCTGAGTAGTTCACCCTACTTTTATTCAATTTCTCACTAAAGTAAGCTACTGGTCTACCCTCTTGCATCAACACTGCCCCAATCCCTGTGTTGCTGGCATCACATAACACTTCAAATGGTTTGCTAAAGTTAGGTAGCCTGAGGATGGGGGGCTTGCACATAAGGTTTTTGATGTTCTCAAAGGCTGAATGAGCCTCCTTAGTCCAAGTGAACACTCCTTTCTTAGTGCAATCAGTTATAGGTGCCATGATAGTACTAAATCCCCTTATGAACCTTCTGTAGAAGGAAGCTAGCCCATGAAATGACCTAGCTTGGGTGATATTGGTAGGTGTAGGCCAGGTCCTGATGGCTTCAACCTTAGCTGGATCCACTTTGACTCCCTCCCTTCTTACTACAAACCCAAGGAAGTATACCTCTTTGAGCAAGAAGGAGCATTTTTCTAATTTTCCAAACAGCTTTTGTTGTCTCAAAGCCTCAAATAGTTGCCTAAGATGGTTTAGATGTTTTGTGACTTCCCTACTGTATACTAATATATCATCTAAGTATACCACTATGAATTTGCCTAAAAATGGCCTAAGGACTTCATTCATTAGTCTCATAAATGTGCTAGGGGCACCAGTAAGCCCAAAGGGCATCACCAACCACTCATACAGCCCATATTTGGTTTTGAAGGCTGTTTTCCATTCATCCCCTTCCCTCATCCTTATCTGATGGTAGCCACTCCTTAGATCAATTTTGCTGAACCACTATGAGCCAGCTAACTCATCTAACATGTCATCTATCCTAGGTATGGGGAATCTATACTTGATGGTGATGTTGTTTACACTCCTACTGTCCACACACATCCTCCAAGTCCCATCTTTTTTTGGCACTAGCAAGGTAGGAACAGCACATGGGCTCATGCTCTCTCTGACATATCCCCTATCCATCAACTCTTGGATTTGCCTTTGAAGTTCCTTAGTTTCCTCAGGACTAGTTCTGTATGCAGGTTTGTTAGGTAATGTAGACCCTGGTATGAGATCAATTTGATGCTCAATCCCCCTAATTGGTGGTAACCCTTGTGGTAATTCATTAGGAAAAACATCTGCATATCTCTCTAATAGTTGGGTTATTCTAGGATCCAAGGGTGTGTCCTCATTCCTAACTTCCTTATCGAACAGAAGGAAGGCTTGCTCTCCCCTCCAAACTACTTTATCACCTACTTTCCTACTGATCAGGACTAGGCTAGGCTTGGGTTTTTGAGGTGGTATTGTTCTGTGAGGGGGCAGGGGCATTAAGTCTTTTAGTTTCCCCTCATGCCTTAGAGTATATACATTGGTGTAGCCATTATGGATGGTCTTTCTATCATGCTGCCAAGGTCTTCCAAGTAGAATATGGCATGCTGACATATCCAACACATCACAAAGCACTTTATCTGTGTAGGAACCTATAGCAAATTGGACTAGGCATCTCTTCTTAACATAACCACTGGCCTTATTATCTAACCATTTCAATTTATAAGGGTGAGGATGGTTCTTGGTCTCTAGTCCTAAAGTGTGTACTAAATCTTTGCTCACACAGTTGGATTCACTGCCTCCATCTATGATCAAATCACAAATCTGATCTTTAATCTTGCATTTGGTTTGGAATATGTTTTCTCTTTGGTCATTAGGCTTGACCTTGGGTGTGGCATGGAAATTCCTCCTAATCAACATATTCTGCCTCTCATATTCAGGATACACCTCCTCTTTATCCTCTTCTTCCTCACTAGGGTCAGAGTCTTCCAAGGGTTCTACTTCCCCATCTTCCCCTATAACATAGGTTCCATCAGGGTCATCCTCCTTTGTGCAAGGTCCTACCATCTCCTCCCTTCCATTCCTACTCACTAACATGGACTTAGGTCTGCTGGTTTCCCTAATCACATTCCACTCCTGCATTGTGAAGGCCCTAGCATTAGGACACTCACTTTTGATGTGACCATGACCATGGCATTTGAAACAAACCACTCCTTTAGGGTCCTTAGTTTCCTTGTTCCTAAACTGAGTCTGAGGGGGTTGGTTTCTGCTAGGCACAGAAGTTGATGCCTGTTGATTGGTGCTGGCAGGGTTTGATGTGACTCTGCTGGTGTTAGGTCTATAAGGTCTGTTGTAGGTGCTACTGTTGCTGGTCTTTTTCTTGGAGTATTTTTCTAAGGTTAGGGCTGTACTGCAGGCTAGGCTAAAGGTGAGGTTAGGCATGATTTCTAACTTCTTCCTTAGGTCCTCTCTTAATCCACCTACAAATTTGCCCACCATCGTTTCTTCTGTCTCATTAGTGTCACACATCACAACCAATTTCTCCCATTCTTGTATATAGTCAGAAACTGACTTGTGGTCTTGTCTCAAAGTCCCCCACTGCATATAAAGATGTTGCTTAAAGTTTCTAGGGACATACTTCCTTCTTAGATGCTTTGTTAGTTTTTCCCAAGTACTCAGTCTTTCCCTATCCTCCCTCCTTCTTTGTTTCTGCACTTCCTCAAGTAAAACAGCAGCAAGTTTGGTGAGTTTGATCTTGGCAAGTTTGAATTGTTGTTCAGGAGGAGTATCCTTGAATTCAAAGTACCTTTCAAGATTGGCCTCCCAATCAAGATAGGTCTCAGGGTTATGACTAAGCCCATCAAATTCAGGGAGGTCAAGCCTAAGAGTCTTGTCTTCTGTGATTCTAGGAGTTTGGTGTGGTGGTGGTGTTTTATCCTCATTTTCCCTGGTGTGATTAGCCACAGTGATGGCTAGCTGTTGCACAATGTCAGTGAGAAAATTAAATTTCTCCTCAAGGTCCATATTCTGAGCCATGACTAAGGGTAGGATGTGCACAACAAGCTGATATGATCCACTACACAAAATGCAAGAGATAGAGAAAAATTTGCAAGAACAGATATGTCAAAACAATATTTCCCTTATGCTTAGGCAAAATACTCTAAACAATATCAAGGTAACACAACAAGAGTTGAACAGAACAGAATACAAGAAGTGGTTTCTTGAAATTCTTATTTTCCTTCACCTGAAACTGAATGGTGTAACAATGGAGAAAATTTGGATATACTGAAGATTAAATTACCTTCCTTACAAAGATCTAGACAGAAGGTTACCTGTTTCTTAGGAATGAATACCAAATCCAGATGCAAACTTCAAATGCACCTTAAGACAGAACTTCTTACCAGAGAATGCTGATGTTGTTTTGCCTTCAAGTATCCACTGGTTGTTCCTCCTCTTTGGTTGATGTTCAGCCACCGTGGCTCTGATACCAAGTTGCACCAAATAAGGGAGGAAACACAGCAACTCCAACCAGGCTATGCAAGAAAACTCCTTGTAGAGTCAAAACTAATGAAGATCAGAACCAAGAACAAGGTTCTTGGTGTGTTCCAGTCAGTCTTGAAGGCTGGCTGTCCTTGGAAGAGACCCAAAACAACTCCTGAAGTTGTTAGGCCTAATCCTCACACTTCTCTCCTAAGATCCTTGATCTTTTGAGAAGGATGATTCCTTTCTTGAGAAATGATTGCCTCACAATCACTCAACAACAGAAATGGTACAAATGCACACTTAGCAAATGAAAGAAGAAAACTTGTATTGAATCTGAAAATGTAAGATGATCATTGTTCTCCCTAACAACCCCTATATATAGGTTTCTAAAAGGGAAGGAAATAAGCCTCATCTAGGCTTTAAAAGGCACGTGCCATCCATGCTTTAGTTTATTACAAAAACAGAAAAAATGACTAAGTATCAGAATTAGGCCATAGGCCTGTTTTCAGATATCTGCTAACCAAGCCACCTTCTGCTTGTTCTCTAGGCTTCCAGGGATATGACCAGGAGGGTTCTTGGGCCTTGGTAGCTAGGTCCATGTACAGAGATGCCATTCTTGGCCTGCTCCAGGTCTAGGGTGCTCTTGTCTGTGCTCAGCAAGTTGACCAAGGTCAGCTGGTCACCAACTTATTCAGTTGTCATGTCTCCTGTGGCAGTCAAGTCACTTGGGGCCCTATCTTGCTCCTTTGGGCTTTCCAAGCTCTTCTCTTGGTCTGGATAGTTGACTAACCCTTCCCTCATTCCATTTCTGGTCTTGGATCCCTCTCCCATGCTCTCACCAAGATTTGGTGCAGACATCTTGCTGAAAATACCTGTCTGTTTTTGAGGATTTGGTATTTTCAGTCTTGGGCTGACTTGGTTCCTTTTCTTGGCTATGGGGCTGTCTATGTATGTTCTTGGGCCTGTCTTGACACTTGTGTGTTCCTCCTTAGGTGGCTCAATGCTTCCTTTTAGTGCTGAGGCAGATGGGAAGGCAGATGTGAAGCTGCTGGGCTCCTTTTGTTCTGTAGCCTCTGTTTGTGCCTGGTCTCCATTTGTGGGAAGTTGTGTTGAAGGTCCTGAACTTGGTTCATCTAGTATTGTTAAATTCCAAGTCTGAGATACAGGACAATTTGCAGCCTCTGTTGCTTATGGTGTCTGAGTGTACCTTGCCCACTAGAAATCTGGGCTCTGATACCAAGTTGATACAAAACCAAGGCTGAATTACAATCTTGGTGTTGCAATGATGTGGTGCATTCCTTGATTTCCACCTTTAGGCCACTCAACAACCTGATGAAAACAATCCCAGGTAGTCCACTGGTCAGATATTGCTTCCAAGAACAGGATTCTTGATTTTCTGATGACCTTGTCTTCACTCCAATGCTATGCTCCTGTGCTTGTATGAAAACTCCCAATGTGTTTCCTGAATCTTGGGGTTACCAAGATTCTGATTCATCCCTTTAAACCCCCTGCAAGGCCCTTATCCAACCCTCCACACAGAAGGCTAGGTAGTCCCTTGAACAGAAATTTCAAGAACACAGGTCTTGAAATTCTGATGTTGATATGAATGGTGTTCTGGTTCCTGCTCCCAGAAAACCACCCTATTACACAACCCAAGGTTTCCCCCCCTTGTTTGTGTATGACCCTCAAAAGCAAGGTCTGTTCCACAACCCCTTGGTTCCTCAAGTCCTTCAGAACTTGCACACACAACTTCTCTCACAGAAATAAAATTCTAGAATTCCTCAATGGATTGAAAATGTAAAAAATGTAATCTGTTTTGTTGTACAAGTCTACCCCCTTTATATAGGGTTCTAACTAACATAATGGACACAAGGCTTTTGATGATTAACCAGCCCATGTGCCTTACACGTGATATCATTTAAAAACCCAACACTTAGACAAAAACATGAAATATACTACTTAAGGCCTTATGCTACAGAATTGGTGACTAGCCTTGTTTCAGCTTCATCTCTAGTGTTCCTGGTGGATCTCTAGTAGGGTTCTGGCCCCTTGGCTTCTTGGTCCATGTAGTGAGATCACATTTCTATCCTTGGTGTGGTCATTGAGTTCCTCATCTGGTCTCAAGTCCTGCTTCAAGGTCAGTTGGCAGGCCACTGTTCCAGTTGTCCTGTCTCCTGTACCTTTGTGGTCTGTAAAAGGGTTATCTTGTTTTTCTTAGCCTTCCATGCCTGTTTCTTGATTGATATAGCAGGGCAACTCTCCTCCCAAGGTGTCCCTGGCCTTGGATGACCCTCCTTTGACTTGGTGTACCTTTGGTGCAGGTGTTTTCCCCAAGTTTTCTTGCTGAATTGAAGTAATGCCCCTTTTCTGATTTCTGTTGGTCTTGGTTCCTGATTCAGTTGTTTGCTCTTGGATTAGCTCTTGTGTGGGGTGGGTTGTGCCTGAAACAACATTTGTTTCAAAATCAGGAAGATAGGACTATCAGGATTTAAATCCATGACTTTGATGGGTAGATCACAGACCCTGGAGTCTATTTAGAATGGGAGGCTAGTCTAGAGAGATACTTTGAGTACAAAGATACCCCTCCTGAGAGACAATACAAGTTAGCCAAGATCAAGTTAACAAAATTAGCAGCAGTTTGGTTTGAAGGCTTACAGAAACAAAGGAGAAAGGAGGATAGGCCTAGAATTGATAGTTGGGAAAAATTGAAGAAACATTTGAGGAGAAAGTATGTGCCAACCAGCTATAAGCAGGAATTATATGTCCAGTGGAACACTTTGAGTCAGAGGAATAGGGGAGTTGCTGAATACATACAAGAATGGGAGAAATTGTCTGTTTTGTGTGAAGTAACAAAAACAGATGAGATGAGAGTAGGCAAGTTTATAGCAGGCCTTAAGGATGAAATTAGGAGGAAACTCATCACCATACCCAACCTAACCTTACCCCTTGCATGCAACATGGCACTGACTATTGAACAGAACTTAGTGAAGAAGAGAACACCCTTCAATACTAGCTACAACAGGACACCTAGGACTGCACCTCCTAAGCTCACAGCTAGCCCAGCACCACCTGTTAGAAAGGAGAACCAAAAGTCTGGGGATAAAGGGAAGTCAGTGGTACCTTTGCTTTAAGTGCCATGGTCATGGTCATTACAAGGACTCCTGCCCCAATGCAAGAGCCTTCACTACCCAAGAGTAGAAGGACATTAGAGGAGATACCAAACCTAGAATGATGCTTGTGTCCATAAATGGGGTAGAAGAGGAGAGTTGGCCTTCTGTAAGTGAAGAAGAACCTGAGGGGACATATAGAGTCAATGAAGACTAGGAGTCAAGAGTAACACTTGGAGTGTTGTGGAATTACCCTTACATTGTGATGTACTTTATTGATCTTTACTGTGCCTTAATATGATATTATGTTAGTTACTGACGTGTACATGTTGCATTTGTTGATATGGCTCTTCTATGGTGGCCCTGTGATGATACGTTTGTTATCTCTGTCTTACGTTGAACAGCAGGCTGTAACACCCCTGAATTTCCGACCCCCATACGAAACCGAAACCGCAAGGTATGAAAGGAAATTCGGGTGTTACAGGGCTAATATGAACAATTGTGAAGTGTGGAAGCCTATCATTTCTAAGATAGAGAAATAGCTGGCGGCTTGGAAAGTAAAACTACTATCGAGAGCATATAGACTCACATTGATCAAGAGCGTACTCAATAGTCTCCCAATATACTATATGAGTATGTTCAAGATGCCCAAATCAGTTCTCAATAGATCGTGAAGATGCAAAGGAAATTCTTTTGGGGGACTTTTGGAAATGGAGGGATGTCGAACCTTGCTGTTAATTGGTCATCGATTGAACTTCTAAAGAGCATGGGAGGGCTAGGGGTTGGAAATATTCTACACAAGAATCTCTTGCTATTATTCAAGTGGTGGTGGAGGTTCTCAAAGTGTGAAAACTCGCTATGAAAATGCATTCTTACTTCCATATACAATATCAAGGGCCTCAAAGCTTCATCACAAACATTCCAAGGCATCAAGTGCGGCATGTGGGCCTAGCTTCTAAGCAATGATCTGGATACCTCTAAGATTAAAGACATAGTAGAGGAGGGGATGCAAATATGTAGGTGATGGATGTTCAACACTTTTCTGGCATGATAACTGGTGCTCTGGCGGCCCATTGAAAGGCTCTTTCCATAGATTGTTCTTGATCTCATTACAGCAAGAAGCACTAATAAGCCAGATGGGTGGGTGGCGCGGTGATGAGTGGGTCTGGGACTTACACTAGAGGCATCGTCTGTATGATTGGAAATTAGCTGATGTTGATGGACTTCTTACCCTTGTGTCTCAAGTATCCCCCCAACCTGGTAGGGCCGATGATGTTAGCTGGACGGGTGGGTCGAGTAGTGTCTTCCCTATCAAGGAGATCGGTAACACGTTATATGCTACATATACCCCTCTACTCCCCAAGGAAGTCTCTGATCTAATATGGAAAATCAAAGTCCCCCCGAGAGCTCAGTTGGTGATATGGCTTGCAAACCTGGAGAAATTGAAGACTGAAGACACACTAATTGAGCACGGATTGATTGACCCAAGGCATGGATTGTGCCGATTCTGTGATATGGTAGTTGAGTCCAATTCCCATACTCTATTCTCATGAAGATTCTCTTGGGGAATTCGGATGGAAATGCAGATGTGCGCCATTTTCATTTGCTTGGAGGAGCTTGGTACCAAAGCGACGAAGAGGGAAATTATGGCTTCTGGTTCTAGGATGTGTGATATGGTCGATCTGGTTCGACAGGAACAAGATCAAATTCCAAAATGGCGAGTGTGACATGGGGAAGCTGTTATATACCATAAAAGTACGAGTGGGAGTGTGGGCAAAGGAGTTGCTTGGGTTGGACACCTCTTTTGTACCAGGAGTCGCCAACAATGCAGCTGTTTTTCCCTAATTTTGTAGATCTGTAATTCTATTTTCTTTGGTGTTTTTTGGTGTGTAAGGTGTTAGGTCCAGGTGTGTAAGGTGTAGTCTTAGTTGGGCAGGAGAATGGAGGCGTTTTCATACTTAGTTTTTATATCCTTCCCTTGGTGTTTGATGTATGCATAGCCTACCCCTATGCTGTTTCGGGGTGGCCAGATGTTTGGTCCCCTCTCCCAATGGCTTTTTCCCCTCGCGGGGTATTTTATGCCGGTGGGTTTGGGGCTCCCGAGTCTCAGTGTTGGTGTTATATATATATATATATATATATATATATATATATATATATATATATATATATATATATATATATATATATATATATATATATATATATATATATATATATATATATATATATATATGAAAATTAGGAATATATTATAGATAATAAAGTAAAAAGCACCAAAACTGAGACTTGGGAGCCCAAAACCGCCGGCATAAAAAAACCCCGTGAAGGAAAAAAGCCATTGGAAGTGGGGACCAAGAAACAGGCCACTCAGAAACAGCATAGGAGTGGACTATGCAACACCAAATTATCTAACCTAAAACATAACGTTTCTACACCTTACACTCCAAAAAAGCTCAAAGAGGGCAAAAAAAAACACCATGCCATAAGTACAACCAGGACCACGCAGAACACACATTAACCATCGCAGCACAGCAACAGAGACAATCACCAGCTGGCCCATTAGGAGCCATCGGAACACCACGCTCCTTACCACAAACACCAAGATCGGAGGTATAACAGTCAAAGATGCAATCCACAAATGGGATACAAACATCCAAGATGCCCGAAGAGACAAGCTTCACTCCACCTAATATATGTAATGGGACACACAACAGAGAAACACCAATGAAGCACCATTGATATCCCATCGAACACCTATTGAAAACACCATTGAAATCCCATCGAACACCATTGAAGCCGTAGGAAAAGACATCTTGTTCTCAGAAACTCCAAGAAAACCCCAAGCATATGCCTTCATCATCGAACCAAACCCCAGCTGCTCACCGTCGGTCAATAAAACGCCAAAACCAAAACTCCCAAAAGTTGTAAGATAACAGGTATGTTAGAACTAGAGGGCCCCACCACCATAGCTGGACCCCACAAGACAACTAGCACATATCCCAGTCACCAAAGACGACAAGACGCTAAAAACTTCGAAGGTGTCTTCGTTAAACAGCTCAGAGCCTTCGTCAAAAATGTCGAGCCCAAACCCAAAAACTCCATTGTCCCAGAAAACACGAGAATTTTCACGAGCAAAACACCAGAAAATGGCCCTGTCACCACCGTACGCCTCCAACCCGATCAGTAGACCAACCTTAGAGCCCCACATCTAAAAATTACGAACAAAAGGACCCCAACACTCTCAAGTGCTTCGACTACGTCCAACTTCAACCCCAAAGTTACTGATGACACAGAGCACTAGAGAAAAAACGACACCCGCTACCCCCATTCACCAACAAAACCATCAAAACTTCCCACGCCAGAAGAACACGAGCTACACCAAGCCAAAACCAGTACCCCAGACGAAACGTTCAAATGAACGACCCAAACAAAAAACCCATCTTCGAAGCCGAACAAAGCAAAACAAACCAGCAGATATTAAACCACACCACAGCCGCCATCAAGATCGAACCAGAACACACAATGAAAATGCCCAAAGCCCAGAAGAAACAAAGACACTCACCATCGAGAATAATACCGGGAAACACCATAATGACTAGCACCAAAGACAAAAAGAGAACAATCCCATAATTTGAATCGTCAATCTCAGTGGACGAAATCAAAGAACCCAGAACAGTAACCATCACCGACGGACTCCGCCACTACCCACCAGACCGAAAAACCTGACCTCCCCATATTCTCAGCACCACTTCCCGCCAACAAAACGCCAGCACCCGAAACGACGGTCGTGCCGTAAACCAATTCCAATTATTCTTCAAGCTTTTTAGAAGGTGACCGACACCCAATAACGCCACCATTGAATGAGACGGACATGTAGGAAAACTACTCCAGCAAGCAACTACATACTCCTAGAAACTCCAACCAACCTTGCATCCTCACCCCCAAGCACCCCCTAAACACCCCAAACACCCCACACCACCAAAGTCCCCAATCAGACGCGACTTACCTTCTCCGTAGCACTAGAGTAATAACCAAGCCACATTCTAATTCTCTAGGATTTTTTAGTCTCTTCACTTTACCATGAACCATTGGTTGTTTAGTCCCATAGATATCCGAGTCAGACGAATGGTTGACCACCACCACCAATTGTTCATTTTGGCACCCATTCTCACCACCATCTACAGAACCCTCCATATGTTTTGTCTTTGTTTGTTCGCCTTGGTTTTTAACCCGGGTATTGTTAACGTTATTATCTAACTCTATTACATTACTAGGCGTGGAAAGGACCTCCTCTAAAGCCCCACTGTTTTTGCTATCCACCAACCGTTGATCCCTATCAATAATGGGAGGTTGTATTGCGTTTGTGAAGGATGAGTTTTCATCATTTTCAGGTAAAACGCCCACAGTACCATCGTCTTGAGTAAACGCAGTCGTTTTTCCATTCCCGGCGGCTACTTCAGAGAAACTTCTAGTAAAACTAAAAACCGGCCCCAAGGTACTTCTACCACCGAGCTTTGTCCCTTCGATTCTTCGATCCCCATCAACTGCTTCAGAGTCCTTTTGCAAGTTCCTTATAGTTGGACTTTCTCTCCACCTTCTTTTGTTTTGCATCTCACCTCTACGCCCAGCTTTAAAGAAAGGTTTTCCGGTTCTGTCGTATTTAGCCAAAGAGACGCATAATTTGTGTCCTTTAACAAGAAGACCATTGAACTCATCAATGGCTGCCATAGAAGCCTCATAACATGCGAACCTCACAAAACCAAAGCAATCTTTGTGGTTTTTTCTAGCTTTTTTCGAAATAAAAACATCATAAACTTTCCCCACTTTACCAAAGAGATTTCCCAGCCAATAAGTTAGAATTAATTGTAGTTAAACATCCACAAAGGAGGTGAATAAATGGTTCGACCACCGTGAAGGGCGGTCCCGAGGTCCGCGTCGCCATGGGTGACGGGATGACCCTCGATGACCGACCCAGTTCCCCGCGGTGACCGTTGTAAAGGGGCCGTCGAATTTCAAATTTGAAAGAAAGGCTTTGTGTTTCTGAAATTTGAAAAGCCTGCGTTTGGACTTCTGTCTTCCCCACCCCCCGCTACACTCTCTCACCTCTAGAAAGCATTGCTATGATTATATGATATATATAGAAGATATACTATATATATGATATATATATATATATATAATATATATATATCATTATCTATATATCTACTATATTTATATAAATATATCCTCATTTTATATGTATATATCTTATAGATATATAATATAGATATATATATTTTATATATATATATATATAATATATATATTATATAGATATATATATATATATATATATATGAAATAGAATACTAAATATATATATATATATATATATATATATATATCTATATATATATATATATACTATCTATCTATATATATATATATATATATATATATATATATACTATAATATATATATATCTATATATATATATATATATATATATATATATATTTATATTATAAGGCTCATGAAACTCACGGCAAGAATGGGTGATTTGTAATAATAATTTAAAGTTTAGAATAAATATAATTATAAAAAATAGTAGTTTAGAATAGTTTCAATAAAAGTATTAAAGTTTGTAAAAATAATCGTTAACGAAAGAATTAATTAAGAAAAATGATTTTTATTCTATTTATTTATTTTTTTACGTAATTTTTTTAGTAAATCCTAAGTTAATTAAATGATCTAAATAAGTGATTTAAAAATTTTGAAATAATAAATAAAAAATTAAAGTTTCATATTCGAATTAATTTAATTAATCAGACATGTAAAGAAAATAAATAATGAAAATTCAAAAATTAAATTGGATATTAAATTGATTTCGAGTCTAATAAACTAAAAATTTTGAAACTGGTTCAAAAAAGAATAATTAGTTGAAATAAGATTTTAGGGATTTAATAAAGTTGGATTCATTCAATAATCAAATTAGGAATTTTGTGCGGGAAAATGTGATATGTTGCGTGACATAATACTGAGTATAACTTGTTGTGTAGGAAAAAGTTACAATCAATAGCAAATATATATTACGGAACGGACTAAATACTATGATATGATAAAGAAAATGAAACATTGTATACACTGCCAACTCGCGTATATGAATTTCCACGTCAGATAACTTACATCGAAAAGAATAAAACTGATTGGCAGTTAAGACGTGGAATTAACATGCCGTGGACAATACAGCACAGCATCTCTTAAATTGTCACTCCCAAAATATAAAAAAATAATAATTAATAATAAATAAATTGGTTTTCTCCTTGTGTTAAAAGTCAGAATCTGGAAAACCATTCCTGGTATTTTTACGTTTGAAATCTAAGCGGCAATTTCTTAGTTTCTCTTTCTCTTTCTCTTTATCTTTGAATCTCTGTCTTGTGTCGTACGTCTAGATCGAGGTACTCAAAGTGAGAGATAAATAATGGCGTTTATGTCGTTCGTTGGAAGAGTATTGTTCGTCTCTGTCTTCATCCTCTCTGCTTGGCAAGAGTGAGTTTTAAAATTTTCATTATTTGTTCTCATTATTGAACTGATTCTTACCTTTTTTCCAACAGATCTGGTTCTTATTACTCATCGTTCTCTTTTTATCTATTCTTTTAGTGCTAGATTGTAACCCAATTAAGTGAATCTAGGGTTTTTCAAGTGGTGTAACTTTTATTTTTATTTTTAGGAATTTTTTTTTATATATTTACTTCGAAACTTCGGTCTTCCTTGTTGATTGCTTTTGATGTTGATCTATACTTGATTTGGTGCTTCCTTAGTTTTTGTCAATTTAATTTTATTTTTGTTACATTTCCTTCTTATTGTCAATGTAGCCGACTACCTGTTTGGATTTTACTTTAACTAGAGCCTTAAATGTTTTATAGATTAATTACAGTTTGAATTCGGTTTATATCATCAGCCGTGCACAAATTTAACTCATTTTGAATTAAACTTGAGCTTCTGCTTCGATAGATAACTGAGGATAAACAGAACAACAATCTATCTTTTACATAAAAATTAGAACAAACTTCGATAGGTGTTAACTCCTCAAAGCTTGCATCAGACCACAAACCTTCTAGGGATGCAACTATAGATTATTATACTTGAAATCTATGTTACATGGACTCAGATATTGACATCTGTCGGATACCGCCATACTGGTACATGTCTAGGCGATTCGTCTAAATTTTCAATTTTATGCCTTAAATGAAGTGTCTGAATACCATACCAATGTTCGATCATCAAAGGATCTGACACGAGTACATGAATCCAAATGAATAGTCTGAGTAAATAGTCTAAATTGTAAGATCTAAGAATATCATATGGTTTATATCACAAGGGACAATATGAGGTTTATGAATTGTTCCCATCTGGGATCAGATACAATTTATTATAATTTTGTTGTTAGTTGAATGAATAATGTGAAGAGATTAAGCTGGTTGTGAGGTTAGTTCTTACTATCAATTTTGTTGCAATAGGACCAACTTGATGACAATATTTTGACAAGGACTTTTTGACGTCCAAGTTAATAAGAATCTTAAATGAGTACCATGTAAGCCATATTCCCTATTTCAAGTGCACAGTGACTCTTAGGCTGGACGAACCATATTAGAGTTTGTTTCGTCCATAAGGCATAAAATATTTTCTTATCTCATAAGAATCAATGAAGAAATGAATATCAAAAATGATTATTTCATATAAATGAAGTTCGTTTTCAATGAATATTTGCTCATGAGAGAGGTTATAGTTTAATAATAGAAGTTTTGGTTGGAATCACGATGCCTATAAAATGAGAAAGTGAGGTGGTATTTATATCTCATCACTTGATCTCTCATTGTGTGTCTGATTTGTCCTTAGAGAAATGCCGTTGTCTATCTCATGGTAGGATTCTTCATAGAGTCAACTATAACATCTCTTGTTGCCATTCCCCATTGGTTGTACAATAGTGCATCAAATACAAGGGAACAATTTTTCTCGTTTTAGGGGCTGCCCCTTAGTAATTTTTTGGCAAAAGGTGTAATTCAGATTAATCATTAATGTTAGAGTACTGTACAATTTTCTTAGCAAGTACTTCCTCTGGATTTTATTAGTTGCTACGGATTGTGACATTTTGTGAGGAGAAATGTCACTATCTGTAGCAACTATTAAAACCAGAGGAAGTATATTTCTACTTCATTTGTTTATGCCTTTTTATTGCTATATTATCACGTTAGTCACAAATTGACAAATTTCATCAAGTTTAAAATTCTTGAAAATTAAACAATCAACGTTGTTAGTTAAAGAAAATAAGAATAAATTTCTCGATCTTCAAATAAAGATTGCAACTTCAAGTGTCACTATATTAGCACCAATTCCACTTCGATGTGTGTCTCTGCCCTTTGTCGTTCTTCTACTTCTTAGTTCCTGCACATTACACCAACATATATACTTAAAGTAGAAGCACATTTCTTCTTTTCTTCTAGGTACTTTGGGCAATTGTGTTTCCAATGACCAATCTCATTGCAATGGAAGCACGTGAGCTCAACAACTATCTTAGGCTTAGTATTTTTAGGTGATTCATTTATCATGTTTTTTTCTTTGCCTTTCCCTTTCTTGGCCTTTGAGGACTTATCTTTCTTGAACTTAGTAGTGCTTTTAACTAACATCACATCCTTAAGGAGCTGTATCATTTCTGTAGATTGTAGAAGTATAGGTTTTGTAACACTATTATCCTGTATCGTTTCTGTAGATTCAATGACTTTGGTGGTGATGGTGGGCCAGCAGCTAGGGCTTTGCGTCCCAAGTTTCACGTTTTCTCAAAACACGTGGTGCTGCACGCTGGGGTTAAACTTCCTCCAGTTGAGGTACTCAAGCTGTTTTAAGAAGATTTACAATCTTAGTTTCACTGATTTACTTATACATTGTTATTCACAGATGAAACACTTAATTGCTGCGTCAATTGCTTTGAAGGGAGTTGGGAGTCTTCTTTTCATAATAGGAAGCTCTTTTGGAGCTTATCTTTTGGTAAGTGGTTAGTGGTTTGGGAAGTCATTGGCAGTAATGCAATAGTTTTAGATTATTGTAATTCTGTTTGCTTTTTTCCATATAGATTTTGCATCAGGTGCTTGCTACTCCTATATTGTATGACTTCTACAACTACGATC
Source organism: Amaranthus palmeri (assembly GCA_019776075.1). Taxonomy (NCBI): domain Eukaryota; kingdom Viridiplantae; phylum Streptophyta; class Magnoliopsida; order Caryophyllales; family Amaranthaceae; genus Amaranthus; species Amaranthus palmeri. Next base: position 111,779 of record JAAKBH010000658.1, on the reverse strand, counting down.
CTGACCACAAGGAGTTTGCCCAACTCTTTGTCAAATTTACTCAGGTTAGTTATCAAAACAATATGTACATGGTTCTATGTTAGTTGTTAGTTCAACAAAATACTATTTTCTGGTATTTCTAATAACTGTAAGCTTTTAAGCAGAGCTTGTCATCGATTGGCGCCTTGCTTTTGTTTATTGGTATGAAGAATTCTATGCCAAGAAGACAACTAAAGAAGAAAGCCCCAAAGACGAAAACAGTGTAAGAGAAGTAGCTTCAGCGCTCAATATTAGCGGAGACGAGGACACAAAGAAATTTAAATGAGATATTATTATTGCCTGGTTATGGTCTTAAATTTTTGTACGCCTTGTATCCATTTATTTCTGCACTAGTCATTGTTTTTTCTTTATTACGAACTATTATTCTGTCGGTATGTTGTTTTGTTCTAGCTGTTTCTGTCGATCTAAAATTGGAATACTGATGTAATTGGGATGACAATTAAATGATATTATGCTCTGACTTGGTACTTAGGGACAATGGTTTACGAAAGGGTAAAATAGTTATTTTCATATTAGGGAAGACTTGGGAAACAAATTAGTTTTAAGTGGTAGTTTTCTTATAAATAAGGGGAATTAAAGGCTTATTATCATCATGAAAATTGTTAAACACTTGATGGATGAGTTTCTCATTTTAGGAGATCTCAAGGTTCTCTAATTGCTTGATTGATCTTTCGTTACTTTGTAATCGTTCTTTAATCATCAATCTAATATTCTAATTTCTCTTGTCATTTTATCATTTCAATTTCTATTTTTCTTGTGGGCTTTTTCTATATTTTGCTATAGCAATTTACTCAAACTAGTCTTTTCCTTCACCAATCTTGACTCCTCTTGGTTCATTCAATTGCTTATCTGTTTGTTGATCCTCATCAATACCCAATTCTCTTACCCCTTCCTATCTCACCAACCATCACACCCTCTTGGAGCTCTTTTTTTTCATAGGAAATTCCACATGGTAGCATTGAAATTTCATGAAATGCTAGTGGTAATACTTTTTTAAGAAAATTTCACATGGTAGTTACCAGTTTATACACGGACTAATAGCCATAGCATTTTCCGTTAAATTTTGTTAAATTCCATTAAGTTCATCATTTTCTAAGTTTTTTTTTCCACATGGTAGCATACTAGCATCCAATTTTTGTTTAATTCACTATTTTAACATTATTCACCATTTTAACATTTAAATCACCAATTTAACGTTTAATTCACTGTTTAATTCATTTACGAACATGACTATTGTTATAATTTTATTTTTATTTAAAAACAACACGATTTATATAGCGACATTAATATTACTTGTTTAAAAATGACACGATCTATTGTCGTTTTAGCAACATTAATACGTGTCATTTTTATACGAGTAATATTAATGTCGCTAAATAAATATTTTAACATTAATGTCGCTAAAATGACAATAGATTGTGTCATTTTTATACGAGTGATATTAAAGGTCACTAAATAAATCTTTTGAATGAAAAAAATCATTATTACGATATTTATGGGCGTTAATGAATTAAACGGTGAACTAACATTACATTAGTGAATTAAATTTTAAAATGGTGAATAATGTTAAAATAGTGAATTAAACAAAAACTATATGCTACCCTGTAGAAAAATACTTACAAAATGATAAACTTAACGGAATTTAACAAGAACTTAACGGAAAATGCTACGACCATTAGTTTGTGCATAAACTGAATGCTACTAGGGGTGTTCCTTACCGGGTACCCGGAAAGTCGAGTACCTGACTAATCGGGTACCATTTTTAACGACCCGAGTACCAGACTAACCGGGTACAAGTTTGTGCATATATATATATATATATATATATATATATATATATATATATATATATATATATATATATATATATATATATATATATATATATATATATATATATATATATATATATATATATATATATATTGGGCAAGTAAGTATAATATATATACTAAGCGGACCAAAAACAAAACATGGCCTGAAATTAACTTAGACCAAGCAAAAACACCTCAACAGGCTGAGGACCAACCAGAAACTACCTACAAAAGAAGAAGATCTCTCATTCTATTTGTACATCTAGAAGATACTCTAAATATGATCTATCTAACTATCTGGTTGGGAGTACAATAATGATTATCAAAAATAAAAAGGTTACGCTGCTTCCATATCACATAGATCATCTCCTTCCACAGCATCACTACAGTCTTTGCGCGGTCAGTCTTCTTGGCATTCAACCACTGCATGGTATCAATCTCATCTTGAATATTACCTCCGTCATGGTGAAAGTTTATTCCTTCAAACACAAGTTTCTTGATCTGATGAGCATTCGGGCAGTCAAAGAATAGATGAGCCATCGATTCCTCTTCCTGGTGACAAAAAATGCAGTCGACTAGACAATCTTCTTTCCATTTGCGGATACGGTATTTGGTGGCGAGCTTATTTTGGATAGCTAGCCAAGTAATAAACACAGCTCTAGGAGTGGCAAGGTTTCTCCTCATGATATTCCGCCAAGGCATATTGGGAATCTCTTCTATGAATTTGTTATACCCTATGTTGATTGAGAATTTGCCTTTATATAAGAGGTTATCCCATCCTCCAAGCCGAGCAATGATTTCTCTTTGTTTGATGATCTTCTTGTAGCTCCAGGAGGCGTGAATAGACACACCCACTTCAAAGATATCTCTGTTCTTGATGTAGTAGCTATGGACCCACTTTACCCAAAGGTTCTCCTTGTGTTACGAGATGTCCCAGAGATGCTTCAGCAGGGCTGCCTTGTTCCACTTTTGCATATCTCGAAGATTCATTCCCCCTTTGTCATGAGGGAGCACCATTTCTCCCAAGCAACCGAGGCTTTCAGAGAAATGCCCTCATTTCCAGTCCAAATAAAGGATCTACACACATCTTCGATCATTTTGATATATATATATATATATATATATATATATATATATATATATATATATATATATATATATATATATATATATATATATATATATATATATATATATATATATACACACACACACACACACACACACACACACACACACACACACACACACACACACACACACACACACACACACACACACACACACACACACACACACACACATATATATATATATATATATATATATATATATATATATATATATATATATATATATATATATATATATATATATATTTATATTTTTTATTTTATTTTTTTTTGTCAAATGATTTGTATTATATACCAAAAAGAAGGAACAAAACAGACGCTCGGGCTGGAAATTAACTCCTCCCAAGCCACCAAAAACGCTACCGCTCACAAAAAGAAGAGCGCTAGCCCAAAAAACCCCAAAAGCTACCTACTTTGTTACAAGCATATCTAGCATCCTACTTTTTGCCCTCCCATCCATCCTAAAAACTATACAATCAACTATCTCCTTCACATTTGTGGTGTGGTTGTCGAAGACTTTTTTGTTTCTTTGCATCCAGGTGCAGTATATCAATTCTGTCCAGAGACCCACGATCAATTTGGCCCGATCAGTCTTCTTTCTGTTTATTTTGCTCATATGAAGGATTTAAGTGGAGAAGTTCGGGTCGTCTAGCCTCCTAGGCAGGAAATTGAAAAGACGCGTACGAACTTCCTTAGCATTTGCACAATCAAAAAAGAGATGATGCGCTGTCTCCCTAGAGCTGTTGCACAAAGCACATAAATCATCCGAGAGATTCATCCATTTACCTACTCGATCTTTCGTAGCCAAACGATCTTGGATAGCGAGCCACATGATGAACCGGGCGCTCGGACTAGCAGCATTCTTGACCATTAAGTCCCCCCAGTGGACCCTCGGTGCATCGGCAATGAGACAGTCGTAGGCTCTTCCGATAGAGAAAGTATTGTCTTTGGTAACTTTCCCCCATCCTCCTAGGTGCTCTAGAAGGCTTCTCTGTTTGATGATCTTTTTGAAACTCCAGGAGGCGTGAATGGATGGAATCACGTCCAGGATCCCCTTCTCTTTTATGTAGTAACTATGTATCCATTTCACCCAAAGATTTTCCTTATGTCGCTCAATGTTCCATAGGTGCTTGAGGATGGCCGCCCTGTTCCACATATACATATCTCTAAGATTGAGGCCACCCTTATGAAACGGAAGGCACATTTGCTTCCAAGGAATAGCTGCTTTCTTCGTTAAACCCTTTTTCCCCGACCAAATGTAGGATCTGCAGATGTTTTCTACCATTTTGATGAGCTTTTGTGGAAGACAGAAGATTTGGGCCCAAAAATTTTGCATACCCCTAATGACACTTCGGACAAGCTGGACCCGGCCAGCATAAGAGAGGAGTCTAGAAGACCAAAAGCCGATTTTACCCACAATCTTATCCACCAGAGGCCTACAGTCTCGCGAGTTCAACTTCATAGAATGGAGGGGAACCCCTAAGTATTTGAAGGGGAAGGTTCCTTCGTCCATGCCAAGAAATTGAGTGATCTGCTCTTTAACCTGAGTATCAATCCCGGACATATAAACATTACTTTTACTTGTGTTTGCCTCCAAGCCTGAAGCCTTTGAAAATCTGTGAAAAGTGTGCATAAGGCTTTTAACCGAATCAATATCAGCTTTGCAGAACATGAGGAGGTCATCTGCAAAAAGAAGATGCGTAACTTTGACTTTCTTGCACCTAGGGTGGAAATGGAAGCTATAAGGACTCATAACCGAGAACAAGAACTCCCAGCTGATAGAGTCGTACGCTTTCCGGAGATCCATCTTTATCATGCATCTAGGACTATTGTTCTTGCGAGTGTAGCCCTTGATCAACTCTGCAGCTAGAAGGATATTATCCGCCATTTGTCTCCCTGGAATGAACCCTGATTGGGCTTGGTCAATAACACTCCCCATCACACTTTGAAGTCTTCCTGCTAGGATTCTCGAGATGATTTTGTAAATAACTGTGCAGCAGGCAATAGGTCTGTAATCCCCCACTTTGTTAGCTCTAGCTGACTTAGGGATAAGAGTGACTGAGGTGCAGTTGAAAGGATGGAAGAGGGAGGTGCTGGTGAAGACCTCGTGAATGGCACTCAGAAGGTCATCCTTAATGATATCCCACGATCTCTTGAAGAAGCACGCATTAAACCCATCTATGCCCGGAGCTTTATTGTCATTTATCCCAAACAACGCATCTTTGATTTCTGCATCAGTGATCTCCTGAATAAGCATCTGGCAACTGCTATTATCAAGCTGAGCTCCTTCTCTCATAATACCTCTATCAATCACCTCTAGGTTCTTTGTTGCAGTACCTTGGAGGCACTGGTAAAAGGAACTGATTTCATTCTGGATGTCGGGGGTGGTATTGAGCCATTTGCCCTCTTTGTCTTGAAGCTCATGGATGCTATTTGAAGCCCTTCTCTCTTTAATTGAAGCATGGAAGTACGCTGTATTATCATCCCCATGTTTAATCCAGTTGATTCTAGCTTTCTGGAGGAGCGCCTTGTCTTCAATTTTCCTCCATTTACGCACCTGCTCCATAATATCTTTTTCTTTCCTGTGGAGGTCCGCATTTGAGGGGTCAGTCTGCAAATTGGTTTGGATACAATCTCGCATTCTGTCCCACTGGTCAATTTTATCCCGGATCCCTGCAAAATCCTTTATGTGCAACTGCTTGAGCTTGCCTTTTACATTCTTCATCTTATGCCAAAATCTCTGAAGCCCTGTACCTGTGACTTTAACCTTCCACGCTTCTGCAATTACCTTGTGAAAATCTTGATGGTCACACAGGTAATTAAAGAAGCGAAAGGGTCTGCTCTGCTTCTGGTCGTGCTCTACAAGGTTGAGAATCAAAGGGGTATGATCTGAAAACTGAGGGTTAGCATATTGAACACAAGCATGGTTGTAGGATTGTAACCACTGCAGGTTTCCAATATATAGCATGGTCAATTTTGGTGAGCGTACGCTTTTCCCCTTCTTCCTTATTTGTCAAAGAGAACTGATGGCCTTTTTCTGTGATAGGGTGAAGATCCTTGCAATCCATCCATTGTCTCATATCACAAGTTTCATAGGTGGTAACAAGAGACCCATTCTTCCTATGCTCCTCTTTATAGATCGCATTAAAATCTCCTATGAACAAGCATGCTGAGTTGAAGTTTAATTTCTCCAGATCCTTCCACAAATCTCTACGATCCCGCACAGTGTGAAGCCCATACACAAATATGATGTAGAAATAAGTACTAGAGTTCAAAGGTGAGATTTTGGTTACTATGAATTGTTGATGCGTGTCACTCTGAACCACCCTGCATTTGTCCTGTCTCCAACCTATCCATATCCTGCCTTGCCCATGATGAGTATAATTCGTGAACCACACCCACTTATTGCCAACATATTTCTGAATTTTCTGAGCATTTCTCTCTTTAATTTTCGTCTCCAACAAGCCCACAACACTAACTTTATTTGAATCAAGAAATTTAGTTATTTCCCTGATTCTAATGGGGCTATTCATGCCTCGAATATTCCAAGACACAATTATCATTTTGGGGAGGGAATTAAAGGGTTCCCGTCCCGTATTTGATTGCTGTTTTCTGCTGTATCACTTGCCTCATGAAACTGATTTTTCTCTATCATAGTATTAGCTAATATTCGAGAACTGTTATTGCTTGCACCATTCTGTCCAACCCTTCTAGCTGTCTTACTAGGGGGGACAGGAGTCCAGCCTTTCTCCTCCACATCATCCTGAGAAACGTGTTGAAACGAAGCCCCTGCAGTGATTTTGTGCTGCTGTCTATCAGTGGCAGTAGGATCTGTGCTGCTGGTATGCACATCAGAACAGGCAGCCTTGTTGCTTGCTGTCACTGTGTGCTGGTGCATTATCAGTAGGCTGCTGGCAGGTAGTAGTCACTTGTGCCTCGAAGTCTTTGCTAACACCTGCTGTTAAGGCAGTAGCCTTCCCCTCACTATCCCCTTCATCTAATTTTTCCCTTAGTTCCTCCAAAGTAGTGACCCCATGCATCACTTTGACTATGTTAGAAGGCATCCACACTCTCTTCCCATTTACTTGCTTGTCTTCTTCCCTGCGTTTAGATTTTGAAGGAAGTTCATCCCCTTCAATCTCCTTACACACATGTCCCAATTTGTTACATTTGTGGCAATAGAATGGTCTTCACTTGAGAATGGCTTTTTGAACAAATTCCCTCCCATTGTTATCCCGAACTCTAATATCAGTAACAAACTCTAGGGTTATATCTACTTCGACCAGAACTCTCGCATACGACACTTTCAACTGTTTAGTTGTGCACTCGTCGGCTAGAATGGGAACTCCAATAGCACTCACGATTCTACTCAAAGATTCTTCCCCCCAATAGTGAAGCGGAAGGCTCGGCAATCTTACCCAGACCGGTATTACTCTCATAATTTCCTCCTTGAAATCAAAGTTTATGGTCCATTTTTTCACAATCATAGGTGCACGATTCAAAAAATATGGGCCTCCCTTTAGTATATCATCACATTCGTTATCTGAATTAAACCTCATAAGAAAATACCCATCTTCATGAAAGTGAATTGCAGGCATACTAACAAACGACCAGTGTTTACGTATATATCCTCTGATTATGTCTACTGTCACATTACCACCCACCACATAAACCACTAAAGATCTTTCCCACATTTGTACAAGGTTTACAACATCACTAGAATCAATTTGAACAACTTGTTTGCCTTCTTCAATCACAGGGGGAATGAATTTTAGATGCATACCAACAGATGGATTAGGGCTAATTACCTTATCTCTCCACGACAGGACTGGCTTTGGTTGCATCGGAGTAGGCTGCTGCTTCAAATTCAATGCTGGGAATTCCTCATCAACCATTTTAGATTCGATAGTGCAGGTCTTCTTCTCCTTCAAAAGACTTCTCTGTTCCTGACTAGAATTCTGTTTCAGAAGAAGTTTTTGAAGAGACTCTAATTGGGCTTTCACTGACATAAGCTCCCCCCTAATTCTTTCTTCATTTTTGTCCATTAAGAGGCTCGAACCAGGTTCACCAGTGTCTTATATCTGCTGATTACTCAAATCGTCTTCGCTATCTTCGCACAGCGAGTTCTCACTGTCACTCTCAACCCTAGCTTCCGCCTTCCCTGACCCACTGCGAGTGCTTATGGTTCTGCTTTCCTCACCCTTCCCTCTTCCTCCCCTTCCCCGAGAACCCCTCCCTCCTCTCATGACAGTTGGTAGCTTACCGTTGTCGGAATTAGAAAGAAAACGGTGGAGATGACGGCTAAATCGCCCGTCAAAACCCCAGAGCATTCTCTCTTCATTTATATATATATATATATATATATATATATATCTATATATATATATATATATATATATCTATATATATATATATATATATATATATATATATTATATATGTATATCTATATATATATATATATATATATATATATATATATAGTATATAATATCTATATATATATATATCCTATATATATGTATCTATATATATATATATATATAATATATATATACATATATATATATATATATATATATATATATATATATATATATATATCTATATATATATATATATATATATATATATATATATATATATATATATATATCCCTTCCACTTCCATCCTAGATGCAGATTGGTTCATGTTACTCACCTTTTGTTTGCAGATGCACCTTCTCATGTTCTGTAGAGCAGATATCCCTTCTGTTATATATATATATATATATATATATATATATATATATATATATATATATATATATATATATATATATATATATATATATATATATATATATATATATATATATATATATATATATATATATATATATATATATATATATATATATATATATATATATATATATATATATATATATATATATATATATATATATATATATATATATATATCCCTTCCACTTCCATCCTAGATGCAGATTGGTTCATGTTACTCACCTTTTGTTTGCAGATGACCTTCTCATGTTCTGTAGAGCAGATATCCCTTCTGTCCAAAGCATGATGGACACTTTTCACAGGTTTTCAAAGGCCTCGGGGCTTGAGGCGAACAACAACAAAAGCAATGTCTACATCTCAGGGGTGGATAGACAACGCAAAGAGCAGATTCTTCAGTATTGCACATGAATGAAGGTTCCTTCCCATTCAGATACTTGGGAGTCCCACTCCACTCTAAGAAATTGAATTCCCGTGACTGTAGGCCTCTTGTGGAAAAAATTGTTGGGAGAATTGGGTACTGGTCTTCGCGTCTGCTGTCGTATGCAGGTAGAGTTCAGCTGGTTCGCAGTGTGATAGGTGGTATGATTAACTTTTGGGCCCAAATTTTCTGTCTCCCTAAAAAAGTCATCAAAATGGTCGAGAGCACTTGTAGATCGTTTATCTGGACTGGAAAGGAGGGAATCTCTAGGAAAGCTGCCGTCTCCTGGAAGCAAATGGGGCTTCCTTTCTCTAAGGGAGGCCTTAATTTGAGAGACATGTATAGGTGGAACAATGCCGCAATTTTAAAGCATTTGTGGAATCTTGCCTGTAAAAAAGAAAATCTCTGGGTGAAATGGGTGCACAGCTATTACATCAAAAATCAAGACCTCTTTGCCATGAGGCCTTCAATCCACGCCTCATGGAGTTTCAAGAAGATCATAAAGCAACGAAATCTTGTGAACAATCTTGGGGGTTGGGATAAAGTTACTTTTGGGGACGCCTTCAATATTGGTAAAGTGTATGAGCTCCTTATAGCAGATGAGCCTAAAGTCCATTGGGGGAATATTATGATAAAGAACATCGCTAGCCCAAGTGCCCGCTTCATTACCTGGCTTGCTATTCAAGATAGGTTGGCAACCAAAGACAGGATAGGGAAATGGTCTGATCTTCCAGATGATACATGTGTCTTATGCAACACTGCGAAGGAAACTGCTCAACATCTTTTCCTAGAGTGCCCGAATGCTAAAGAGATTAGAACCAGAGCTTTCAAGTTCCTTCCTTGTGGTCTCGATGATACAGATTTCCAAATGGAAATACAGTGCATGAGTAAAATCAATAAAAAGAAGACGGACAGAGCTAAACTGATAGTGGGGATCTGGACGGAGATGATCTACAGCATTTGGATGCAGCGCAACAAAAAGATTTTTGATAACCATACTTTCGATCAGAAGGAGGTTATAGATTGTATAGTTTTTAGGATTGCGGGGAGGGCAAACAGTAGAATGGCTGATATGCTTGTATCTAGTTAGGTAGGTTTTTGGGGTTTTTGGGCTTTCGCTCTCATTTTTGTTTGAGCGTTTGTTTTTGGTTGGCTTGGGGGAGTTAAGTTCCTCACCAAGCGTCTGTTTGTTTTTTCTCTCGCGTATATAAATACAAATCATTTGACAAATATATATATATATATATATATATATATATATATATATATATATATATATATATATATATATATATATATATATATATATATATATATATATATATATATATATATATATATATATATATATATATATATATATATATATATATATATATATATTTATAGGATTTGGATCGTGTGAAAACCAATTAAAATGGTGAAAACTGAAAACAGGGGTACATAATAGCTTAAATGGAGTACATATTTTGGTGGCAGTTTTGTAAATAATTAGACATTTGTTAAAAAGGGTACATAACTGCTTAAAAGGGGTACATATTCTGATGGTATTTTTGTAAATAATATAAACTTTTTTATTCATAAAAAATATGTACACCCTGTAAGATGATATGTATCTCTTTGCTTCAATATGTATACCTCTGTCTGGTTTTCAGTTTTCACCACTTTAAGTGTTTTCACTTGATCCTACCCCTATATATATATATATATATATATATATATATATATATATATATATATATATATATATATATATATATATATATATATATATATATATATATACATATATATATATATATATATATATACATATATATATATATATATATATATATATATATATATATATATATATATATATATATATATATATATATATATATATATATATATATATATATATATATATACATATATATATATATATATATACATATATATATATATATATATATATATATATATATATATATATATATATATATATATATATATATATATATATATATATATATATATATATATATATATATATATATATATGGGTTTTTTATGAATTACAGCCTCAAAGTTTTCTCGTTTTATGAAATACAGCCGCAAAGTTTTTTTTTCATGAATTACAGCCACCAACTTTTTATATTGACCACCATTACGGCCAAGTGACCGGTTGAGACCGTTGACCAGCTTTTTTACCGTTGACTTTCCAGTTTTCTGATTTTTCCTCCTTTTTTTGAGTTTTTTTTATTTTTCCTTTTTTTTGAGTTTTCTTTTTTCTTTTTCCTTTTTTTTATTTAATTCCTTCATCCTCTTCACATCTTCATCCTCTTCCTCCTTCTTCTCCATCATCTTCATCCTCCATTAATCTTCAAAGTCACCATTAATCTTCAAAGACCCAATTTCTCTCCAAATTCCAAACCCTAGATTTCTTTCCAACTTTTCGCAAATTTTAGTGAGATAGATTGAAATTCTTGATTTTCGCTTTCTTTTGATCTTACCGTTTCTCTCCATTAAAATTCTGGGTTAATCTCTTCATTAAAGAATATTACTGTTTTTAGATTGTCTTTAAAATTTTGGGTTAAAATTCTATAACCGCCCTGAATTATGAAGGCAAAGACTAATTGGAATTTAGTATTAATCAAGCGGAAGCTTGCTTTTGCCAACACAATAAAGGGGATTACTAAAAGGATAAACCAATGTCCAAGTATAATACTTGAACAACAACCAAAGTAATATAACGAAAGTCTTAACTGTCTAAAATAAAGGAAAATTACAACCATATCGAAATAAGTCCAAAGTTCAAATTACATCCTTAAAATAGTCCAAACCTAAACAACCAAACTAATAGTCTCTCAAATACAATAAAGAGATCTAAACAAAAGGGGAGTCATACTCCAACTCGGGTTCATCCTTCGCTCGTATATCCATTCTTCGTCGAGGTGCCATAGGGGTTTACTCTAAAAACAAAACCATTGAAAAACATAGAAAGTATAGTATCAGCAAAAAGGCTGAGTATAAACACACTAGTGTCCGTCAAACAAGTTATCAAAACCTTTTGATTTGAGTAAATTCATTTTGAAAGATGCTTTTTCATTTGATAAATCATATTATCATTCAAACCCAGTTTAATGGTTTTATAGTAATTTCAAATTCTCAAATTTCATCATAAATCTTAAGATCTCAGTGGATCCAATCAATTTCAAACTCATATCATAAGTTTCCATGGGTACTCTGTGAGTCATCCTGTGACTCGTTTGGCAGTCGGTCTACCGTCCGCGACATGTCCGACAAGTGTAACACAATGGTATTGTGAACAATAAGCGCTCAGCATTGGTGAGCCGTTTAATCATGCACACAACATTTGTTGTGGCATATGTACCCGCCATTTAGGCTAAATTATTTTTTTGTATATAATATATACCTTGAAATTTCAATAGCATTTGAAAAGTCAAAAATATTAACTTTTTCCTTATGATAAACATCTTTTATTTGCAACATAGCAAAACATACTTTCTTTACAATATAGCAAAAATCAAATCATAATATTTCCCACATGGGTATAACATGCTTAGCATAATCATATCATCAAACATAACCTTTGTATTATACTGGGGCATCAATAACATGTATGGAAATGCATCGCAACAAAAAGTGATTAAAAACTCAAGACGATTTTTCAAGGAAGCCATTAAAATGTTTAGTTTCAATCAAAGAGTTTTGAAATTAATTCAAAATAACTATGATATAGTTCATAAGTCTTTAAAATCATTATGACAAAAGATTTCATAAAACACTATTTCCTTAAATACGAAATAGTTTTGCCGATAATAAAATCGATAATTGATTTACAAAAATACATATTAATTCTCCAACAAGACCCAAGTTAATCAAGTCATTATAATACCTTAATTAAAATGAGTTTAATGTTGTCCCATCAGATTATGATTGGTTAAGCCACTTATAATCATTTTACGATTTTTTCGACAATTACGGTATTTACCGTTATTCAAATGATGTTTTAAATCCATAAATATTATAAATTATCTAAGTAAAACTTATTTTACACTATGAGGCAGTATGTTACTAACAAAATTATAAGTTTTTGATATAGGTCTATTTTTACTCAAATTTAATTAACAATATTACACCTTTAAATAGTTAAACAATATTTATTAATTTGATAAATTAGTAAATAATCAATAATTAGCTTAATAAAATTTTACTAAAGTTCTAGAAGTCATATAATACTTTTATTAGCTCATTTTAACTAATAAATGTCATGTATAATATTTTATATTTTTTTATATAGACATTTTATCGATAAATCAATAAAATCGGTTTAAATTATTTAAGTCCAAATAAATTAATATATAAACTTTTATGATGTTCCAGAAACTATTTTAAGGAATATAAAATTTTAAATAACCATTAAAAATCGTGTGGGAATTTTTAATAATTAATATTGTTATTTTACCGATAAACCAAATAAAATTTATTTAAGTCCATATATGGTCACGAAAATCCATCTAAATTTTTCAACATGTATATACTGTTTATATAAGTGTCTTATAAATTTTGCATGCTCAAAAGACGTCATTTAGTATTTATTTTGTATTTTACCGTTTTCTAACTTACCGATTATTAATAACCGAGTAAAAATTATTAAGGTCCTTAAACGTCAACAAAATCTTCTCAAAAGTTTACCAAATTTAGTTACTGTCCCTATGAGTATGTGACAATAATTTCAAGTCCATATGCCTTCATTTAGTAATTATTTTATATTTTACTATTTAACAATTTACCGATAAACAATTTAACGATTACTCAAAAATCATGAAAAATTCCAAATTAAATATATTCTGGTCAAATCTTGTTGGACACATAATAATATGATTTTATTAATTATTTTTGATGATCAAGAGTTTATGTAATACCATATTTCATAATAAGAGTATTTAACACCTTAAAACCCATTAAAATATCGATTTAACGAATAAATTTCAACAAAATTATTCAAGAGATTATTTTAACATATAGTTACTGGAAATTACTCTTAAAATGCATTTTAAATACTTTCAAAGTCCATAAAACCATTTCCATCACAATTACTTTCACAAAGTAGTGTAAATGATGCCTTTAAACATACAACAATTCTTAAAATCAACATGCATGATGCCCACAATAATAATACATGTAATAAATCATTGCATACTCAAAATTATCACTTTGATATCATTTTTCAAGATTTAAGAACTTCTCTTTGGGAATTTTATTATTTTTTTTTTAAAAAAACAAGTTTATAGAAAACTTTCCCAACTTGTTCTTAAACCCTTTAAAAATCACCCCATGTGACATACCTCGACTCCAAGCCTATATAAGTATTTCGTAAGCTCCTACGTAAGCTCCGATGCGTTCTTAGAAGTGGTTCTAACTTCAGGTCCTTGCCCTTCAAGCCTCAACTCCAACTCTTCAACTAAACTGATGCGTTTTCAAGGCAAGAAGGTGTTGATGGTTTGTCAATGAGACTGAAGAATGCCTTATGTGATGACTAGCCTCAATCCAGGCCCTAACACAGACACACCTAGGTGCCTTAGTGATCAGCCTGAAAACAATGTATAATTCTGAAACAGTTGTGAACTGGGGTTGTTAACTCAGGTGTTGTAGCCTTGTTATGTTGACATTATGTTCTATCAATGATGAAATCTGAATCACTGCACTCCCAAGATTCTGGAATACCCTTTGGCTTACTTTAGATGTCTGAAAATGTCCCTCACCAAATACAGATAGGTGGGCTAGTAGTCAGAAGTTTCAAGAATCAGGTTCTTGAATTTCTGATGAGTAGATGGATTGAAATTTGGTTCCTGCTCCCAAATTCCTCTCCTTATTTCATAAACAAAGTTTCCTCCCTTTGTTTATGTATGACTTTGAATATCAAAGCCTGTTCCACAGCCTCTTTGATCTCCAAAGCCTCAGATGAAGTTGCACACACAACCTCAAGATTGAAAAAACAGAAGTTTCTGAAATTCCTCTAATTTGTTTGTATTGAATAGCAAGTGTGTTTGTACATTACACAATGAGCCTATATATAGGCTTCTAAACCACTATAACAGTCATTTAGGAGGGTTTCTTGAAAATAACCCCTCACATGACCAGCACAAGTTCATTAACAACAAAAACAAAACAGACACTTAGTCAAATTTACAAATTGCTCATTTAGATTCTGTGAACCAGGCCTCCTTTAGCTTTGGCTCTGGCCTTCTGGGTTGATCATCAGTAGGGTCCTGGGCCCTTGACTTTTAGGTCCATGTTGGGACATTCCATTTCCTCCTTTGGTTGGGTCCAGGTGTCCTCCCATTGCTCTCCAGTCATGGCCCCAGGTCTGCTGCCAGACAGTCATCTCAGTTGTCCTGTCTCCCCTGGCAGTTGTGTCTGTTTGGGCCTTAACTTGAGTTTTAGGGCTCTTCAGGTCCTGTTCTTGGTTGGTAAAGTTGGCTAACCCTTTTTGTGAGTTGCCCCAAGTGTTGGCTTCCCCTCCTTCCTTCCCAAGAGAATTTGGTGCAGCCATCTTGGTGAAAATTCTCTGCTGAAATGATGGATTTTCCTTTTCTCTTTTTCTGTTGACTAATTCTTGTGATTCTTGACTTGGCTCATGCTCTTGGTTTGTCTCAGGTATGCTAATGTCTGAAACAACATTTGTTTCAACCCCCCCCCCCCCTTCTTGGGGAAGAATTGACCCCAATTCTTCAGTGGTGGAATGTAGGGTCAAGTCCCCTATGTTGAACAAGGGTGAGATGTTATATTCAGCAGGCAACTGGATCTCATATGCATTATTTCCAAATTTCTTCACTACTGGAAAGGGGCCTATGGCTCTTGGCATGAGCTTGTTCCTTCTCAAGTGTGGAAACCTCTCTTTTCTAACATGAATCCAGACTAAATCTCCCACCTTAATGTCTTCCCTTTGTTTTAGGTGCTTGTCTGCCTTGGCCTTGTACTTTCTGTTTGTTGCTTCAATGTTATCATGTACAAGCTGGTGTATTCCTTTCATTTTTGCTATGATATCTACTGATTCTCCTGCATTCCTGTCATGGAGCACATCAATCAGTGTTATGGGAATCAAAGGGTTAGTGCCATAAACACATTCAAATGGAGAATGTTTAGTGGCATGACTAGGGGCACTATTATAGGCAAATTCAGCATGACATAACTTAGTGTCCCAGTCTCTTAGGTTCTTACTAACTAACACCCTCAAAAAGGTGCCCAAAGTTCTATTGGTAACCTCAGTCTGACCATCAGTTTGGGGATGGTGTGCAGTGCTAAATAACAGCTTTGTGCCTAGCAATTTCCACAAGGTTTTCCAAAAATAACTCATAAACTTGCTGTCTCTATCAGAAACTATGGACCTAGGTACTCCATGTAGCCTTATGATCTCAGTAAAGTATAAGTTGGCTATGTTAGGGGCATCATCTGTTTTGGTGCAAGGTATGAAATGGGCCATTTTTGAGAATCTATCCACTACCACCATTATTGAGTCCTTCCCTTTCCTTGTCCTAGGTAGAGCCATCATGAAGTCCATGCTAACATGTTCCCATGGCTTATGTGGAACTGGTAGAGGTATATATTCCCCTTTGTGAAAAGTTACTTTGGCTTTTAGACAAACTTCACACTTCAAAATGTACTTCCCTACTGTACCAAGCATTCTAGGCCAATAAAAGTGTTTGGCAAGCATGTCTAATGTTTTCTGAATGCCAAAATGGCCTGCTAGACTTCCTTCATGTATCTCCTGCACTAATAAGGTTCTCATAGGTGTTTTAGGTATACACAACTGATTCCCTTTAAACAGGAATCCCTCTTGTACACTAAATAGTCCTTGGAGTCTAGACTGACATGCTTGGTATATCTCTGCAAAATCATGACAGTGTTGATAGTGATCCTTAATTAGCTCAAAGCCTAACATTTTTGCATTAAGGATGCCAAGCAAGTTGTATTTCCTGCTTAAGGCATCAGCTATCACATTGGTTTTGCCTGCCTTATATTTAGCTGAGAAATCAAAGGTTTTCATGAACTCCACCCATCTTGCATGCCTACTACTCAACTTATGTTGGCCATTGATATGTTTAAGGGACTCATGGTCTGTATACAACACAAATGGTTGGATTCTAAGATAGTGAGACCAATGTTCTAAAGCCCTAATGATAGCATAAAACTCCTTGTCATATGTTGAATAGTTAAGTCTACTGTGATTGAGTTTTTCACTAAAAAATGCTATGGGCCTTCCCTCTTGCACAAGTACTGCTCCTATGCCTGTCCCACATGCATCACACTCAACCTCAAAAGGCTTGGTGAAGTCAGGAAGCTTGAGCACAGGGGCTTTGCACATCATGTCCTTGAGGGTTTCAAATGCCTTTTGTGCAGCAGGGGTCCACTCAAACCTCCCTTTCTTTGTGCATTCAGTGACAGGTGCCATCACACTACTAAAATTCTTGATGAATCTTCTGTAAAAAGAAGCTAAGCCATGAAATGACCTAACTTGGGTAAGGGTAGTAGGTGCAGGCCAGTCCTGTATTGCTTTGACCTTACTTGGATCCACCTTGATCCCATCTTTGCCTACAATGTAACCTAGGAAGTTCACCTCAGGCAGCAAAAAGCTACATTTCTCCAACTTTGCATATAATTTCTGCTTCCTTAGAACCTCAAATAGCTGCTTCAAATGATCTAGGTGCTCAGACAAGTCCTTGCTGTAAATTAGTATATCATCAAGGTAGACTACTATAAATTTGCCCAAGAATGGTCTCAGAATCTCATTCATGAGCCTCATAAAGGTGCTAGGGGCTCCTGTCAACCCAAATGGCATCACAAGCCACTCATACAGTCCATACTTAGTTTTAAAAGCAGTCTTCCATTCATCTCCCTCCCTCATCCTAATTTGATGATAACCACTTCTGAGATCCACCTTACTAAACCATTGTGAGCCAGCTAATTCATCTAGCAAGTCATCTATTCTAGGTATAGGAAACCTATATTTCACAGTGATATTGTTCACACTTCTACTGTCTATACACATCCTCCATGTGCCATCCTTCTTAGGCACAAGCAAGGTAGGCACTGCACATGGACTTAAGCTTTCCCTCACATAACCTCATTGCATTAGCTCCTCTACCTGTCTCTGCAGTTCTTGGGTTTCAAAGGGATTAGTCCTATATGCAGGCTTGTTAGGCAAGCTTGCCCTTGGCACCAAGTCAATCTGATGTTCAATGCCTCTTGGGGGTGGTAGTCTAGGAGGTAGGTCAGTGGGAAAAACATCTTCATATTGCTTAATCAAGGTTTCTACTTCAGGTGGTATGGATGGAGACTCACTAGTCTCTTTGGTAAACAGAATGTAAATCACTTTATTTCCCTTAATCTCCTTTTCACAGACTCTCCTAGTGATCAGATGGGTTGGAGTCTTACTCTCCTTGGATGGAATAGCCTTAGTTGGTGGTAGAGGTACTAATTCCTTCTTTTTCCCATTATGTGTCAAGGTGTATGTGTTGGTGTAACCATTATGGATGGTCCTTCTGTCATATTGCCAAGGTCTACCCAAAAGTAGATGGCAAGCATCCATATTGAGCACATCACACAGAACCTGATTAGTGTAGGTGCCTAAGGTTATATTGACTAAGCACTGCTTCTTAACCAATCCACTAGCCTTCTCATCTAGCCACCTTAGCTTGTAAGGATGGGGGTGGGGTCTAGTCTTAAGTTGCAGCCTATTGATTAGGTCTTGGCTAATGCAGTTTGACTCACTACCTCCATCAATGATAAGGTCACATAGTTCCCCCTATATCCTACACTTAGTCTGAAACAGATTTTCCCTTTGGTTTGACTTAGTAGGCTTAGTAGTGGTGTGAAAACTTCTCCTCACTATGAAATTAAAGTGTCCCCCTTCCTCAGGTTCTATCCTCTCAGGGTCTTCTTCCTCTGACTCACTGTTCTCTCCCTCAAAAGCTTGCAAAGTCCCATCCTCTCCTGCTACATAAGTGCCATCAGGGTCCTCTCTATTGGTTTGAGGCAACACCTCCTCCTCCTTACCAATTCTGGACACCAAGATTACCTTTGGCCTGGTATCTTGCTTGATGTCATCCCATTCCTGCATGGTAAAGGCTCTAGCATTGGGGCAATCCCTCTTATAATGGCCCCTGCCATTACACTTAAAACAAACCACCTCCTTAGGGTCCTTAATAGGTGCAGGCTGTTTGGTATATGTGTCCTTTGCTGCTGACATTGGGGTGTCTTTCTTTGGTATATTGGTGTTCACTGTGCTCCTAGGTGTATAGGTCCTACTAGTCTTGGGGTAAGTATGGCTAGGATGTCCTTTCTTCCTGTTCTTTTCAATTTCTAAGGCCAAGTGTCCTACTGAGTGAATAGTAAGGTCAGGGGTAAAGATCACCTTCCTCCTAATTTCCTCTCTTAGCCCTGCTATGAATCTTCCTACCCTCATGTCTTCTGGTTCATTAAGGTCACAAAGCACACTCAATCTCTCCCACTCTTGGATGTAGTCCTGCACAGACTTGTTTCCTTGGGTCAGGATACTAAATTGTACATACAGTTGTTGCTTGTATGTAGAAGGCACATATTTTCTTCTTAAATGTTTTTTAAGTTTAATCCATGAATCTATCCTAGGTCTACCCTCTCTTACTCTCTGTCTTTGTACCCCTTCTAGCCATGTTGATGCTAGTTTGATCATTTTCACCTTGGCTAGCTTAAACTGTCTCTCTGGTGGAGTCTCCTGAAATTCAAAGTATTGGTCAATCCTCTCTTCCCACTCTAGGTAGTGACTAGGGTTGTGAGTGTGTCCATCAAATTCAGGGATGTCCACTCTAATGGTCCTGTCTTCATAGGGTCTAGGGTTGGGTATAGGTCTGTCTTGCTGTGGATGTGGTCCTAAACCTACATGGTTCAAACCTTGGACCAGCCTCTCCACTGTAGCTTCTAGGGCCTCAAATCTACCTTCCCAATCCATGTTGTTGGTCACACAAAAATGATGATTAATCAACAATCAAGAAAAACAGAAACAGGCCTTACAAGAAAAGACTTCAAGATTCTGAAATTTTAGTGCACTGTGTGTGATTTCTGCTCTGGGGATTTATTGAATGAAATGACACAAAATCAAAAAGTTTAAGAAAGATTATACGTCCCTTTGAAGATACAAACTGATTTGGAAGCTGTAAACCAATTCTTGACTCCTTCAAGGTAGGTTGAATTCCAAATTTGCAGGCACAGGACAATTTGCAGCCTCTTCTTGATTTCAGTTCTTGAACGTTCCTTGCCCTCTTCGAAACAGGGCTCTGACACCAAGTTGATGCGTTTTCAAGGCAAGAAGGTGTTGATGGTTTGTCAATGAGACTGAAGAATGCCTTATGTGATGACTAGCCTCAATCCAGGCCCTAACACAGACACACCTAGGTGCCTTAGTGATCAGCCTGAAAACAATGTATAATTCTGAAACAGTTGTGAACTGGGGTTGTTAACTCTGGTGTTGTAGCCTTGTTATGCTGACATTATGTTCTATCAATGATGAAATCTGAATCTCTGCACTCCCAAGATTCTGGAATACCCTTTGGCTTACTTTAGATGTCTGAAAATGTCCCTCACCAAATACAGATAGGTGGGCTAGTAGTCAGAAGTTTCAAGAATCAGGTTCTTGAATTTCTGATGAGTAGATGGATTGAAATTTGGTTCCTGCTCCCAAATTCCTCTCCTTATTTCATAAACAAAGTTTCCTCCCTTTGTTTATGTATGACTTTGAATATCAAAGCCTGTTCCACAACCTCTTTGATCTCCAAAGCCTCAGATGAAGTTGCACACACAACCTCAAGATTGAAAAAACAGAAGTTTCTGAAATTCCTCTAATTTGTTTGTATTGAATAGCAAGTGTGTTTGTACATTACACAATGAGCCTATATATAGGCTTCTAAACCACTATAACAGTCATTTAGGAGGGTTTCTTGAAAATAACCCCTCACATGACCAGCACATGTTCATTAACAACAAAAACAAAACAGACACTTAGTCAAATTTACAAATTGCTCATTTAGATTCTGTGAACCAGGCCTCCTTTAGCTTTGGCTCTGGCCTTCTGGGTTGATCATCAGTAGGGTCCTGGGCCCTTGACTTTTAGGTCCATGTAGGGACATTCCATTTCCTCCTTTGGTTGGGTCCAGGTGTCCTCCCATTGCTCTCCAGTCATGGCTCCAGGTCTGCTGCCAGACAGTCATCTCAGTTGTCCTGTCTCCCCTGGCAGTTGTGTCTGTTTGGGCCTTAACTTGAGTTTTAGGGCTCTTCAGGTCCTGTTCTTGGTTGGTAAAGTTGGCTAACCCTTTTTGTGAGTTGCCCCAAGTGTTGGCTTCCCCTCCTTCCTTCCCAAGAGAATTTGGTGCAACCATCTTGGTGAAAATTCTCTGCTGAAATGATGGATTTTCCTTTTCTCTTTTTCTGTTGACTAATGATTGTGATTCTTGACTTGGCTCATGCTCTTGGTTTGTCTCAGGTATGCTAATGTCTGAAACAACATTTGTTTCAACCCCCCCTTCTTGGGGAAGAATTGACCCCAATTCTTCAGTGGTGGAATGTAGGGTCAAGTCCCCTATGTTGAACAAGGGTGAGATGTTATATTCAGCAGGCAACTGGATCTCATATGCATTATTTCCAAATTTCTTCACTACTGGAAAGGGGCCTATGGCTCTTGGCATGAGCTTGTTCCTTCTCAAGTGTGGAAACCTCTCTTTTCTAACATGAATCCAGACTAAATCTCCCACCTTGATGTCTTCCCTTTGTTTTAGGTGCTTGTCTGCCTTGGCCTTGTACTTTCTGTTTGTTGCTTCAATGTTATAATGTACAAGCTGGTGTATTCCTTTCATTTTTGCTATGATATCTACTGATTCTCCTGCATTCCTGTCATGGCAAGGCACATCAATCAGTGTTATGGGAATCAAAGGGTTAGTGCCATAAACACATTCAAATGGAGAATGTTTAGTGGCATGACTAGGGGCACTATTATAGGCAAATTCAGCATGACATAACTTAGTGTCCCAGTCTCTTAGGTTCTTACTAACTAACACCCTCAGTAAGGTGCCCAAAGTTCTGTTGGTAACCTCAGTCTGACCATCAGTTTGGGGATGGTGTGCAGTGCTAAATAACAGCTTTGTGCCTAGCAATTTCCACAAGGTTTTCCAAAAATAACTCATAAACTTGCTGTCTCTATCAGAAACTATGGACCTAGGTACTCCATGTAGCCTTATGATCTCAGTAAAGTATAAGTTGGCTATGTTAGGGGCATCATCTGTTTTGGTGCAAGGTATGAAATGGGCCATTTTTGAGAATCTATCCACTACCACTATTATTGAGTCCTTCCCTTTCCTTGTCCTAGGTAGAGCCATCATGAAGTCCATGCTAACATGTTCCCATGGCTTATGTGGAACTGGTAGAGGTATATATTCCCCTTTGTGAAAAGTTACTTTGGCTTTTAGACAAACTTCACACTTCAAAATGTACTTCCCTACTGTACCAAGCATTCTAGGCCAATAAAAGTGTTTGGCAAGCATGTCTAATGTTTTCTGAATGCCAAAATGGCCTGCTAGACTTCCTTCATGTATCTCCTGCACTAATAAGGTTCTCATAGGTGTTTTAGGTATACACAACTGATTCCCTTTAAACAGGAATCCCTCTTGTACACTAAATAGTCCTTGGGGTCTAGACTGACATGCTTGGTATATCTCTGCAAAATCATGACAGTGCTGATAGTGATCCTTAATTAGCTCAAAGCCTGACATTTTTGCATTAAGAATGCCAAGCAAGTTGTATTTCCTGCTTAAGGCATCAGCTATCACATTGGTTTTGCCTGCCTTATATTTAGCTGAGAAATCAAAGGTTTGCATGAACTCCACCCATCTTGCATGCCTACTACTCAACTTATGTTGGCCATTGATATGTTTAAGGGACTCATGGTCTGTATACAACACAAATGGTTGGATTCTAAGATAGTGAGACCAATGTTCTAAAGCTCTAATGATAGCATAAAACTCCTTGTCATATGTTGAATAGTTAAGTCTACTAAGATTGAGTTTTTCACTAAAAAATGCTATTGGCCTTCCCTCTTGCACAAGTACTGCTCCTATGCCTGTCCCACATGCATCACACTCAACCTCAAAAGGCTTGGTGAAGTCAGGAAGCTTGAGCACAGGGGCTTTGCACATCATGTCCTTGAGGGTTTCAAATGCCTTTTGTGCAGCAGGGGTCCACTCAAACCTCCCTTTCTTTGTGCATTCAGTGACAGGTGCCATCACACTACTAAAATTCTTGATGAATCTTCTGTAAAAAGAAGCTAAGCCATGAAATGACCTAACTTGGGTAAGGGTAGTAGGTGCAGGCCAGTCCTGTATTGCTTTGACCTTACTTGGATCCACCTTGATCCCATCTTTGCCTACAATGTAACCTAGGAAGTTCACCTCAGGCAGCAAAAAGCTACATTTCTCCAACTTTGCATATAATTTCTGCTTCCTTAGAACCTCAAATAGCTGCTTCAAATGATCTAGGTGCTTAGACAAGTCCTTGCTGTAAATTAGTATATCATCAAGGTAGACTACTATAAATTTGCCCAAGAATGGTCTCAGAATCTCATTCATGAGCCTCATAAAGGTGCTAGGGGCTCCTGTCAACCCAAATGGCATCACAAGCCACTCATACAGTCCATACTTAGTTTTAAAAGCAGTCTTCCATTCATCTCCCTCCCTCATCCTAATTTGATGATAACCACTTCTGAGATCCACCTTACTAAATCATTGTGAGACAGCTAATTCATCTAGCAAGTCATCTATTCTAGGTATAGGAAACCTATATTTCACAGTGATATTGCTCACACTTCTACTGTCTAAACACATCCTCCATGTGCCATCCTTCTTAGGCACAAGCAAGGTAGGCACTGCACATGGACTTAAGCTTTCCCTCACATAACCTCTTTGCATTAGCTCCTCTACCTGTCTCTGCAGTTCTTGGGTTTCAAAGGGATTAGTCCTATATGCAGGCTTGTTAGGCAAGCTTGCCCCTGGCACCAAGTCAATCTGATGTTCAATGCCTCTTGGGGGTGGTAGTCCAGGAGGTAGGTCAGTGGGAAAAACATCTTCATATTGCTTAATCAACGTTTCTACTTCAGGTGGTATGGATGGAGACTCACTAGTCTCTTTGGTAAACAGAATGTAAATCACTTTATTTCCCTTAATCTCCTTTTCACAGACTCTCCTAGTGATCAGATGGGTTGGAGTCTGACTCTCCTTGGGTGGAATAGCCTTAGTTGGTGGTAGAGGTACTAATTCCTTCTTTTTCCCATTATGTGTCAAGGTGTATGTGTTGGTGTAACCATTATGGATGGTCCTTCTGTCATATTGCCAAGGTCTACCCAAAAGTAGATGGCAAGCATCCATATTGAGCACATCACACAGAACCTGATCAGTGTAGGTGCCTAAGGTTATATTGACTAAGCACTACTTCTTAACCAATCCACTAGCCTTCTCATCTAGCCACCTTAGCTTGTAAGGATGGGGGTGGGGTCTAGTCTTAAGTTGCAGCCTATTGACTAGGTCTTGGCTAATGCAGTTTGACTCACTACCTCCATCAATGATAAGGTCACATAGTTCCCCCTATATCCTACACTTAGTCTGAAACAGATTTTCCCTTTGGTCTGACTTAGTAGGCTTAGTAGTGGTGTGAAAACTTCTCCTCACTATGAAATTAAAGTGTCCCCCTTCCTCAGGTTCTATCCTCTCAGGGTCTTCTTCCTCTGACTCACTGTTCTCTCCCTCAAAAGCTTGCAAAGTCCCATCCTCTCCTGCTACATAAGTGCCATCAGGGTCCTCTCTATTGGTTTGAGGCCACACCTCCTCCTCCTTACCATTTCTGGACACCAAGATTACCTTTGGCCTGATATCTTGCTTGATGTCATCCCATTCCTGCATGGTAAAGGCTCTAGCATTGGGGCAATCCCTCTTATAATGGCCCCTGCCATTACACTTAAAACAAACCACCTCCTTAGGGTCCTTAATAGGTGCAGGCTGTTTGGTATATGTGTCCTTTGCTGCTGACATTGGGGTGTCTTTCTTTGGTATATTGGTGTTCACTGTGCTCCTAGGTGTATAGGTCCTACTAGTCTTGGGGTAAGTATGGCTAGGATGTCCTTTCTTCCTGTTCTTTTCAATTTCTAAGGCCAAGTGTCCTACTGAGTGAATAGTAAGGTCAGGGGTAAAGATCACCTTCCTCCTAATTTCCTCTCTTAGCCCTGCTATGAATCTTCCTACCCTCATGTCTTCTGGTTCATTAAGGTCACAAAGCACACTCAATCTCTCCCACTCTTGGATGTAGTCCTGCACAGACTTGTTTCCTTGGGTCAGGATACTAAATTGTACATACAGTTGTTGCTTGTATGTAGAAGGCACATATTTTCTTCTTAAATGTTTTTTAAGTTTAATCCATGAATCTATCCTAGGTCTACCCTCTCTTACTCTCTGTCTTTGTACCCCTTCTAGCCATGTTGATGCTAGTTTGATCATTTTCACCTTGGCTAGCTTAAACTGTCTCTCTGGTGGAGTCTCCTGAAATTCAAAGTATTGGTCAATCCTCTCTTCCCACTCTAGGTAGTGACTAGGGTTGTGAGTGTGTCCATCAAATTCAGGGATGTCCACTCTAATGGTCCTGTCTTCATAGGGTCTAGGGTTGGGTATAGGTCTGTCTTGCTGTGGATGTGGTCCTAAACCTACATGGTTCAAACCTTGGACCAGCCTCTCCACTGTAGCTTCTAGGGCCTCAAATCTACCTTCCCAATCCATGTTGTTGGTCACACAAAAATGATGATTAATCAACAATCAAGAAAAACAAAAACAGGCCTTACAAGAAAAGACTTCAAGATTATGAAATTTTAGTGCACTGTGTGTGTTTTCTGCTCCTTGGGGATTTATTGAATGAAATGACACAAAATGAAAAAGTTTAAGAAAGATTATACGTCCCTTTGAAGATACAAACTGATTTGGAAGCTGTAAACCAATTCTTGACTCCTTCAAGGTAGGTTGAATTCCAAATTTGCAGGCACAGGACAATTTGCAGCGTCTTCTTGATTTTTGTTCTTGAACGTTCCTTGCCCTCTTCGAAACAGGGCTCTGATACCTAGTTGATGCGTTTTCAAGGCAAGAAGGTGTTGATGGTTTGTCAATGAGACTGAAGAATGCCTTATGTGATGACTAGCCTCAATCCAGGCCCTAACACAGACACACCTAGGTGCCTTAGTGATCAGCCTGAAAACAATGTATAATTCTGAAACAGTTGTGAACTGGGGTTGTTAACTCAGGTGTTGTAGCCTTGTTATGTTGACATTATGTTCTATCAATGATGAAATCTGAATCTCTGCACTCCCAAGATTCTGGAATACCCTTTGGCTTACTTTAGATGTCTGAAAATGTCCCTCACCAAGTACAGATAGGTGGGCTAGTAGTCAGAAGTTTCAAGAATCAGGTTCTTGAATTTCTGATGAGTAGATGGATTGAAATTTGGTTCCTGCTCCCAAATTCCTCTCCTTATTTCATAAACAAAGTTTCCTCCCTTTGTTTATGTATGACTTTGAATATCAAAGCCTGTTCCACAGCCTCTTTGATCTCCAAAGCCTCAGATGAAGTTGCACACACAACCTCAAGATTGAAAAAACAGAAGTTTCTGAAATTCCTCTAATTTGTTTGTATTGAATAGCAAGTGTGTTTGTACATTACACAATGAGCCTATATATAGGCTTCTAAACCACTATAACGGTCATTTAGGAGGGTTTCTTGAAAATAACCCCTCACATGACCAGCACATGTTCATTAACAACAAAAACAAAACAGACACTTAGTCAAATTTACAAATTGCTCATTTAGATTCTGTGAACCAGGCCTCCTTTAGCTTTGGCTCTGGCCTTCTGGGTTGATCATCAGTAGGGTCCTGGGCCCTTGACTTTTAGGTCCATGTAGGGACATTCCATTTCCTCCTTTGGTTGGGTCCAGGTGTCCTCCCATTGCTCTCCAGTCATGGCTCCAAGTCTGCTGCCAGACAGTCATCTCAGTTGTCCTGTCTCCCCTGGCAGTTGTGTCTGTTTGGGTCTTAACTTGAGTTTTAGGGCTCTTCAGGTCCTGTTCTTGGTTGGTAAAGTTGGCTAACCCTTTTTGTGAGTTGCCCCAAGTGTTGGCTTCCCCTCCTTCCTTCCCAAGAGAATTTGGTGCAACCATCTTGGTGAAAATTCTCTGCTGAAATGATGGATTTTCCTTTTCTCTTTTTCTGTTGACTAATGCTTGTGATTCTTGACTTGGCTCATGCTCTTGGTTTGTCTCAGGTATGCTAATGTCTGAAACAACATTTGTTTCAACCCCCCCTTCTTGGGGAAGAATTGACCCCAATTCTTCAGTGGTGGAATGTAGGGTCAAGTCCCCTATGTTGAACAAGGGTGAGATGTTATATTCAGCAGGCAACTGGATCTCATATGCATTATTTCCAAATTTCTTCACTACTGGAAAGGGGCCTATGGCTCTTGGCATGAGCTTGTTCCTTCTCAAGTGTGGAAACCTCTCTTTTCTAACATGAATCCAGACTAAATCTCCCACCTTGATGTCTTCCCTTTGTTTTAGGTGCTTGTCTGCCTTGGCCTTGTACTTTCTGTTTGTTGCTTCAATGTTATCATGTACAAGCTGGTGTATTCCTTTCATTTTTGCTATGATATCTACTGATTCTCCTGCATTCCTGTCATGGCAAGGCACATCAATCAGTGTTATGGGAATCAAAGGGTTAGTGCCATAAACACATTCAAATGGAGAATGTTTAGTGGCATGACTAGGGGCACTATTATAGGCAAATTCAGCATGACATAACTTAGTGTCCCAGTCTCTTAGGTTCTTACTAACTAACACCCTCAGTAAGGTGCCCAAAGTTCTGTTGGTAACCTCAGTCTGACCATCAGTTTGGGGATGGTGTGCAGTGCTAAATAACAGCTTTGTGCCTAGCAATTTCCACAAGGTTTTCCAAAAATAACTCATAAACTTGCTGTCTCTATCAGAAACTATGGACCTAGGTACTCCATGTAGCCTTATGATCTCAGTAAAGTATAAGTTGGCTATGTTAGGGGCATCATCTGTTTTGGTGCAAGGTATGAAATGGGCCATTTTTGAGAATCTATCCACTACCACTATTATTGAGTCCTTCCCTTTCCTTGTCCTAGGTAGAGCCATCATGAAGTCCATGCTAACATGTTCCCATGGCTTATGTGGAACTGGTAGAGGTATATATTCCCCTTTGTGAAAAGTTACTTTGGCTTTTAGACAAACTTCACACTTCAAAATGTACTTCCCTACTGTACCAAGCATTCTAGGCCAATAAAAGTGTTTGGCAAGCATGTCTAATGTTTTCTGAATGCCAAAATGGCCTGCTAGACTTCCTTCATGTATCTCCTGCACTAATAAGGTTCTCATAGGTGTTTTAGGTATACACAACTGATTCCCTTTAAACAGGAATCCCTCTTGTACACTAAATAGTCCTTGGGGTCTAGACTGACATGCTTGGTATATCTCTGCAAAATCATGACAGTGCTGATAGTGATCCTTAATTAGCTCAAAGCCTAACATTTTTGCATTAAGAATGCCAAGCAAGTTGTATTTCCTGCTTAAGGCATCAGCTATCACATTGGTTTTGCCTGCCTTATATTTAGCTGAGAAATCAAAGGTTTGCATGAACTCCACCCATCTTGCATGCCTACTACTCAACTTATGTTGGCCATTGATATGTTTAAGGGACTCATGGTCTGTATACAACACAAATGGTTGGATTCTAAGATAGTGAGACCAATGTTCTAAAGCTCTAATGATAGCATAAAACTCCTTGTCATATGTTGAATAGTTAAGTCTACTAAGATTGAGTTTTTCACTAAAAAATGCTATTGGCCTTCCCTCTTGCACAAGTACTGCTCCTATGCCTGTCCCACATGCATCACACTCAACCTCAAAAGGCTTGGTGAAGTCAGGAAGCTTGAGCACAGGGGCTTTGCACATCATGTCCTTGAGGGTTTCAAATGCCTTTTGTGCAGCAGGGGTCCACTCAAACCTCCCTTTCTTTGTGCATTCAGTGACAGGTGCCATCACACTACTAAAATTCTTGATGAATCTTCTGTAAAAAGAAGCTAAGCCATGAAATGACCTAACTTGGGTAAGGGTAGTAGGTGCAGGCCAGTCCTGTATTGCTTTGACCTTACTTGGATCCACCTTGATCCCATCTTTGCCTACAATGTAACCTAGGAAGTTCACCTCAGGCAGCAAAAAGCTACATTTCTCCAACTTTGCATATAATTTCTGCTTCCTTAGAACCTCAAATAGCTGCTTCAAATGATCTAGGTGCTTAGACAAGTCCTTGCTGTAAATTAGTATATCATCAAGGTAGACTACTATAAATTTGCCCAAGAATGGTCTCAGAATCTCATTCATGAGCCTCATAAAGGTGCTAGGGGCTCCTGTCAACCCAAATGGCATCACAAGCCACTCATACAGTCCATACTTAGTTTTAAAAGCAGTCTTCCATTCATCTCCCTCCCTCATCCTAATTTGATGATAACCACTTCTGAGATCCACCTTACTAAATCATTGTGAGCCAGCTAATTCATCTAGCAAGTCATCTATTCTAGGTATAGGAAACCTATATTTCACAGTGATATTGCTCACACTTCTACTGTCTAAACACATCCTCCATGTGCCATCCTTCTTAGGCACAAGCAAGGTAGGCACTGCACATGGACTTAAGCTTTCCCTCACATAACCTCTTTGCATTAGCTCCTCTACCTGTCTCTGCAGTTCTTGGGTTTCAAAGGGATTAGTCCTATATGCAGGCTTGTTAGGCAAGCTTGCCCCTGGCACCAAGTCAATCTGATGTTCAATGCCTCTTGGGGGTGGTAGTCCAGGAGGTAGGTCAGTGGGAAAAACATCTTCATATTGCTTAATCAACGTTTCTACTTCAGGTGGTATGGATGGAGACTCACTAGTCTCTTTGGTAAACAGAATGTAAATCACTTTATTTCCCTTAATCTCCTTTTCACAGACTCTCCTAGTGATCAGATGGGTTGGAGTCTGACTCTCCTTGGGTGGAATAGCCTTAGTTGGTGGTAGAGGTACTAATTCCTTCTTTTTCCCATTATGTGTCAAGGTGTATGTGTTGGTGTAACCATTATGGATGGTCCTTCTGTCATATTGCCAAGGTCTACCCAAAAGTAGATGGCAAGCATCCATATTGAGCACATCACACAGAACCTGATCAGTGTAGGTGCCTAAGGTTATATTGACTAAGCACTACTTCTTAACCAATCCACTAGCCTTCTCATCTAGCCACCTTAGCTTGTAAGGATGGGGGTGGGGTCTAGTCTTAAGTTGCAGCCTATTGACTAGGTCTTGGCTAATGCAGTTTGACTCACTACCTCCATCAATGATAAGGTCACAAAGTTCCCCCTATATCCTACACTTAGTCTGAAACAGATTTTCCCTTTGGTCTGACTTAGTAGGCTTAGTAGTGGTGTGAAAACTTCTCCTCACTATGAAATTAAAGTGTCCCCCTTCCTCAGGTTCTATCCTCTCAGGGTCTTCTTCCTCTGACTCACTGTTCTCTCCCTCAAAAGCTTGCAAAGTCCCATCCTCTCCTGCTACATAAGTGCCATCAGGGTCCTCTCTATTGGTTTGAGGCCACACCTCCTCCTCCTTACCATTTCTGGACACCAAGATTACCTTTGGCCTGATATCTTGCTTGATGTCATCCCATTCCTGCATGGTAAAGGCTCTAGCATTGGGGCAATCCCTCTTATAATGGCCCCTGCCATTACACTTAAAACAAACCACCTCCTTAGGGTCCTTAATAGGTGCAGGCTGTTTGGTATATGTGTCCTTTGCTGCTGACATTGGGGTGTCTTTCTTTGGTATATTGGTGTTCACTGTGCTCCTAGGTGTATAGGTCCTACTAGTCTTGGGGTAAGTATGGCTAGGATGTCCTTTCTTCCTGTTCTTTTCAATTTCTAAGGCCAAGTGTCCTACTGAGTGAATAGTAAGGTCAGGGGTAAAGATCACCTTCCTCCTAATTTCCTCTCTTAGCCCTGCTATGAATCTTCCTACCCTCATGTCTTCTGGTTCATTAAGGTCACAAAGCACACTCAATCTCTCCCACTCTTGGATGTAGTCCTGCACAGACTTGTTTCCTTGGGTCAGGATACTAAATTGTACATACAGTTGTTGCTTGTATGTAGAAGGCACATATTTTCTTCTTAAATGTTTTTTAAGTTTAATCCATGAATCTATCCTAGGTCTAACCTCTCTTACTCTCTGTCTTTGTACCCCTTCTAGCCATGTTGATGCTAGTTTGATCATTTTCACCTTGGCTAGCTTAAACTGTCTCTCTGGTGGAGTCTCCTGAAATTCAAAGTATTGGTCAATCCTCTCTTCCCACTCTAGGTAGTGACTAGGGTTGTGAGTGTGTCCATCAAATTCAGGGATGTCCACTCTAATGGTCCTGTCTTCATAGGGTCTAGGGTTGGGTATAGGTCTGTCTTGCTGTGGATGTGGTCCTAAACCTACATGGTTCAAACCTTGGACCAGCCTCTCCACTGTAGCTTCTAGGGCCTCAAATCTACCTTCCCAATCCATGTTGTTGGTCACACAAAAATGATGATTAATCAACAATCAAGAAAAACAAAAACAGGCCTTACAAGAAAAGACTTCAAGATTATGAAATTTTAGTGCACTGTGTGTGTTTTCTGCTCCTTGGGGATTTATTGAATGAAATGACACAAAATGAAAAAGTTTAAGAAAGATTATACGTCCCTTTGAAGATACAAACTGATTTGGAAGCTGTAAACCAATTCTTGACTCCTTCAAGGTAGGTTGAATTCCAAATTTGCAGGCACAGGACAATTTGCAGCGTCTTCTTGATTTTTGTTCTTGAACGTTCCTTGCCCTCTTCGAAACAGGGCTCTGATACCTAGTTGATGCGTTTTCAAGGCAAGAAGGTGTTGATGGTTTGTCAATGAGACTGAAGAATGCCTTATGTGATGACTAGCCTCAATCCA
The DNA here is from genome assembly GCA_019776075.1 of Amaranthus palmeri. Lineage (NCBI taxonomy): Eukaryota > Viridiplantae > Streptophyta > Magnoliopsida > Caryophyllales > Amaranthaceae > Amaranthus > Amaranthus palmeri. Next base: position 79,457 of record JAAKBH010000658.1, on the reverse strand, counting down.
GGCCCTAACACAGACACACCTAGGTGCCTTAGTGATCAGCCTGAAAACAATGTATAATTCTGAAACAGTTGTGAACTGGGGTTGTTAACTCAGGTGTTGTAGCCTTGTTATGTTGACATTATGTTCTATCAATGATGAAATCTGAATCTCTGCACTCCCAAGATTCTGGAATACCCTTTGGCTTACTTTAGATGTCTGAAAATGTCCCTCACCAAGTACAGATAGGTGGGCTAGTAGTCAGAAGTTTCAAGAATCAGGTTCTTGAATTTCTGATGAGTAGATGGATTGAAATTTGGTTCCTGCTCCCAAATTCCTCTCCTTATTTCATAAACAAAGTTTCCTCCCTTTGTTTATGTATGACTTTGAATATCAAAGCCTGTTCCACAGCCTCTTTGATCTCCAAAGCCTCAGATGAAGTTGCACACACAACCTCAAGATTGAAAAAACAGAAGTTTCTGAAATTCCTCTAATTTGTTTGTATTGAATAGCAAGTGTGTTTGTACATTACACAATGAGCCTATATATAGGCTTCTAAACCACTATAACGGTCATTTAGGAGGGTTTCTTGAAAATAACCCCTCACATGACCAGCACATGTTCATTAACAACAAAAACAAAACAGACACTTAGTCAAATTTACAAATTGCTCATTTAGATTCTGTGAACCAGGCCTCCTTTAGCTTTGGCTCTGGCCTTCTGGGTTGATCATCAGTAGGGTCCTGGGCCCTTGACTTTTAGGTCCATGTAGGGACATTCCATTTCCTCCTTTGGTTGGGTCCAGGTGTCCTCCCATTGCTCTCCAGTCATGGCTCCAAGTCTGCTGCCAGACAGTCATCTCAGTTGTCCTGTCTCCCCTGGCAGTTGTGTCTGTTTGGGTCTTAACTTGAGTTTTAGGGCTCTTCAGGTCCTGTTCTTGGTTGGTAAAGTTGGCTAACCCTTTTTGTGAGTTGCCCCAAGTGTTGGCTTCCCCTCCTTCCTTCCCAAGAGAATTTGGTGCAACCATCTTGGTGAAAATTCTCTGCTGAAATGATGGATTTTCCTTTTCTCTTTTTCTGTTGACTAATGCTTGTGATTCTTGACTTGGCTCATGCTCTTGGTTTGTCTCAGGTATGCTAATGTCTGAAACAACATTTGTTTCAACCCCCCCTTCTTGGGGAAGAATTGACCCCAATTCTTCAGTGGTGGAATGTAGGGTCAAGTCCCCTATACTTCAGGTGGTATGGATGGAGACTCACTAGTCTCTTTGGTAAACAGAATGTAAATCACTCTATTTCCCTTAATCTCCTTTTCACAGACTCTCCTAGTGATCAGATGGGTTGGAGTCTTACTCTCCTTGGGTGGAATAGCCTTAGTTGGTGGTAGAGGTACTAATTCCTTCTTTTTCCCATTATGTGTCAAGGTGTATGTGTTGGTGTAACCATTATGGATGGTCCTTCTGTCACATTGCCTAGGTCTACCCAAAAGTAGATGGAAAGCATCCATATTGAGCACATCACACAAAACCTGATCAGTGTAGGTGCCTAAGGTTATATTGACTAAGCACTGCTTCTTAACCAATCCACTAGCCTTCTCATCTAGCCACCTTAGCTTGTAAGGATGGGGGTGGGGTCTAGTCTTAAGTTGCAGCCTATTGACTTGGTCTTGGCTAATGCAGTTTGACTCACTACCTCCATCAATGATAAGGTCACATAGTTCCCCCTCTATCCTACACTTAGTCTGAAACAGATTTTCCCTTTGGTCTGACTTAGTAGGCTTAGTAGTTGAACCAAATCCAGATGGTTCAGGGGCAACTGAAACCCCTAAACAAGCCTCAGCACTAGAAGTCACTTCAGGACATCATTCTGAGCAGCATTCTGAGGAAACACCTGCACCAAATCTTGTGGACATAGAATCAGGACCCAACCAAGACATGGGGGAACTTATAATGGGGTTAGACACCAGGACCAACCAAGAAAAGGCCCTAAGAAAGAAGGAGGAATCAAATATAGCCCTAACACACTCAACTGCCAGGGCACAGGACAACTCTGATACACCTGTCTGTCAGGGGACCTTGTCTGACTTGTGTAGAGCAGATCCAAGCACCACAGAAGACTTGGAGGGTATAAATGGAATCTCTATACATGGACCTTCCTGTCAAGGCCCAAGAATACTTCTCTTAATCACTGGAAGACCATCAGAAAGTAGGACCAAGGTGGCCTGGTCATCAGCATTACAGGCTCAGCAGTTCTTTAACTTAGGCTGATTTCTGTTAAGTGTTTTAATAAGTCACATGATGAGCACGTGACTATTATGACCGTTATTCTTAGTTGCTCATTCTTTTAGTTGTGGCATTTGTGTAATCCAAGCCTATATAAAGGGCTCTTATGTTTTGTAAACTCTTAAGTTGAAATTCATAAAAGTTGCATTTTTTTGAAATTGTGTCAATTTCTGTCTTCTCTTCAATTGTGTCAATTGAAGAGACTTGAGGGCCAGCCTGCCCTTACTAGGAAAGGTATCTTGTAGTCAAGAAACCTTCCTTACCCTCTCTATCTGTTCACAAGCCTCCAACAACCCAACAGCAAGTACAAATCTCCATTCTATCATCTTAAGCACATCAAGAACAGCCTCAAGCCATCTGTGTTGGCTGACTGACTCTGTGGCCTTCAAGAAGTGGCTTTAGATCACTTTCAAGCATCCATAATTGGATCAATTGGTATCAGAGCAAGAACGTGTAGGACCTGGACACATTCTTGGCACAATCAACAGATCATTCAAGACTACACCAAGGGCACAAGGATCAAGGACAAGCTGAGACAATCTGAGGAGTCAGGCTGTTCTGTATAATCTGGTGATACCTTATAACTTTCCTTGTTGTTTGATTTTCTAAATTTTCTACTTGAAATTTTGTTTAATAATAAGCATAAGATAATTGCATTTGTTAAATCTGTAAAGAACCATCTGTTTTACTCCAAGAATTCAGTTCTTGGACTGAATTTTGTGATTTGTGTGCATCTTGGTTGCATCTTGATTTTTGGACATTGTTTTGCATCATTCACATCTGTTAAAACATGGATATGGAGGAAAAACTCAATCATTTGACCAATATGATGGAGGAATTACAAATGTCTGTGATAGACCTTAAAAAAGAAAGGCTCCAACATCACACACCACCCAATCATCAACAATATGAACTAAGCATAGAGGATAGGTCCATGAGAGTGGATGTGACAGAATTTGATGGTACCTCTCAAGATCCAGAGGTATACATTGACTGGGAAAAAGGGGTTGAGAGGTATTTTGACTATAAAGGGACTCATCCTGACTTGCAATATAAGATAGCTAAGGTGAAGTTAGTTAAGTTGGCTGAGACTTGGCTTGAAGGGCTTCAAAGACAGAGATTAAGGGAGAATAGGCCTAAGATCAGTTCTTGGGACAAACTCAGAAAACACCTTAGAAGAAAGTATATTCCCTCCAACTATAAACAGCAACTCTATATGCATTGGAGTAACCTTAGGCAGGGACAAAAGTCAGTGTCTGAATACATTAAAGAAGGGGAAAGACTGGATGTTCTATGTAATATTGAGGAGCCAGAGGAACTAAAAATAGGAAGATTCTTAGGGGGGCTAAGGGATGATCTAAGGGAGAAAGTAGAAGTGCTTCAAAATCTTACATATGCAGGGGTATGCAATAGTGCTTTAATATTTGAAAGATCAGCCAAGAAAAGAATCAACCCACCCACTTATATGCCCAATAGAACTACTAGGGACACTGCTAGCAGACCAACCAATCCAACCCTCCCTAGTAACAGGACTGTTTATAACCCTCCACCTCTCGCTAACAAAGAAAAGGAAACAAACATTAAGGACATCATGTGCTTCAAATGTCAAGGCCATGGACACTATAAAAGAAATTTTCCTAATGCTAGAGCTTTCACCCAAAGAGAATGGAATGAAATTCACAACAGGACAGGACCAAGAGCCATGCTTGTGTCCATAGGAGGCAAGGAAGAGGTTAAGTACCTCCAACACCAGAGGATGAGTATGAGGGATCCTATAGGGTCAATAGCCTAGGGGTGATGGTGAGAATGGAAGGAAGTACTACTGAGGAGAGTGAGGAGGAGGACTATATAGAGCAGGTTGCACCAGAGGAAGAGTGTCATAGCTTATTGATTAGAAGAAACTTACACATAGCATCACAAGTGAAGAAGTCAGATCAAAGGGAAAATATTTTCCAAACCAAGTGCAAGGTAAAAGGGAAGCTGTGTGACCTAATCATAGATGGGGGTAGTGAATCCAACTGTGTGAGCACAGACCTAGTTAAGACCCTAGGGTTAAGCACCAAGCCTCACCCTCATCCTTATAAACTAAGATGGCTGGATGATAGCACTGGTAACACTGTGAGAAAGCAATGTTTAGTGGGTTTTCACATAGGATCCTATTCAGATCAGGTGCTTTGTGATGTCATAAACATGGATGCTTGCCATATATTGCTGGGGAGGCCTTGGCAACATGATAGGAAGACCATTCACCATGGGTATACCAACATATACTCCCTTAAGCATGAGGGAAAAACCAAGGAATTACTTCCTTTGCCACCACACAAGGCCATACCACCCACCAAGGACAAACAACCAGTCCACCTAATAGGCAGAAGACAGTGTGACTAGGAGTTGAAAATAGGAAACACCCTATTAGTCCTGTTTACTAAAGAATCCATCTCATCCAGTGAGACTGTTCCTTCAACCATAAGAGACCTAATCCAGGAATATAGTGATGTTTTTCCTGCTGATCTGCCTCAAGGCCTACCCCCCATTAGGGGAATTGAGCACCAAATTGATCTAGTACTAGGAGCACCTATCCCTAACAAACCAGCATACAGAACTAACCCCACTGAAACCAAAGAATTGCAAAGGCAGGTTGAAGAACTGTTAGCCAGGGGGTATGTGAGGGAAAGCTTGAGTCCCTGTGCTGTGCCTACACTATTAGTGCCTAAGAAGGATGGCACATGGAGAATGTGTGTAGACAGTAGGAGTGTCAACAACATCACAGTTAAGTATAGGTTCCCTATGCCTAGACTAGATGACATGTTAAATGAACTTGCAGGAGCTTGTTGGTTTAGCAAGATAGACCTAAGGAGTGGCTATCACCAAATTAGGATGAAAGAAGGTGATGAGTGGAAAACAGCCTTCAAAACAAAGTATGGGTTATATGAATGGTTAGTCATGCCCTTTAGATTAACAGGAGCTCCAAGTACCTTCATGAGACTAATGAATGAGGTGTTAAGGCCTTTCCTAGGGAAGTTTATAGTTGTATATTTGGATGATATACTGATTTACAGCTGCACAGTCACAGAACACAAAGAACACCTTAGGAAGTTATTTGAGGTATTGAGACAACAGAAGCTCTATGGCAAACTTGCAAAATGTGAGTTTATGTTGCCAGAGGTAAACTTCTTGGGATTTATAGTAGGGAAGGAAGGAGTCAAGGTTGATCCTAAGAAAGTAGAGGCTATTAGCACTTGGCCAGTGCCTACCACAGTCACTCAAGTAAGGTCCTTCCATGGTCTAGCTTCCTTCTACAGGAGATTCATCAAGAATTTCAGTACTATAATGGCACCCCTCACTGAGTGTACTAAGCAAGGTGTCTTTGAGTGGACTAAAGAGGCTCAACTAGCTTTTGACCAGATCAAGACACTGATGTGTCAAGCCCCTATACTTAGACTACCTGATTTTACCAAGCCCTTTGAAGTAGAGTGTGATGCTAGTGGCAAGGGTATTGGAGCAGTTCTACTTCAGGAGAACAGGCCTGTGGCCTATTTTAGTGAAAAACTTAATGGAAGCAGGCTTAATTACTCAACATATGACAAAGAATTCTATGCCATAGTGAGAGCATTAGAAACTTGGGCACATTACTTGAAGGTGCAACCATTTGTCTTGCACTCTGACCATGAAGCCCTCAAACATATCAATGGTCAAAGCAAACTAAATCCTAGGCATGGGAAATGGGTAGAGTTTTTGCAAACCTTCACTTTTTCAGCCAGATATAAGGCAGGTAAGGCTAATATAGTGGCTGATGCACTTAGCAGAAGGTATCATCTCTTAGCAGTGCTTGAAGCCAAAGTGTTAGGGTTTGAAATGATCAAAGACCTATATGCTGAGGACCCTGACCTAGGAACAATATATTCAGAATGCATCAAAGGACCTAAAGGCCCTTTCTCAGTCCAAGGGGGCTTCTTATTCAAACATAACAGGTTGTGCATACCTGCTTCACCTCTAAGACAGACACTAGTCAGAGAGTTGCATGAGGGGACTTTAGCAGGACATTTTGGAATTCAGAAAACTCTAAGTATGCTTGAACAACATTTCTATTGGCCAAAGATGTTAGGAACAGTGGGAAAACACATACTGAGATGTGAGACCTGCAAAAAGGCTAAGCTAACCTTCCACAAGGGTGAGTATAGACCTCTTCCTGCTGCAGACCATCCTTGGATGCATGTGAGCATAGACTTCATAGTAGCTTTGCCTAGAACAGCTAGGGGAAAAGATGCAATCATGGTAGTGGTGGACAGATTCTCTAAAATGGCTCACTTCCTAGCCTGCACCAAAACCAGTGATGCCAAGCACATTGCCAGATTGTATTTTGAAGAGATAGTTAGACTACATGGAATTCCTTTAAGCATAGTCAGTGATAGGGACTCTAAATTTTTAAGTGTTTTCTGGACCTCTTTGTGGAATATGTTAGGCACTAAGCTCCTCTTCAGTACTGCCTACCATCCCCAAACAGATGGGCAGACAGAGGTCACCAATAGGACCTTAGGCAATATCTTGAGGACTTTAGTTAGTAAGAACATTAAAAGTTGGGACATACATTTACCTCATGCTAAATTTGCTTATAACAGGTGTCCTAGTCTCACCACAAAATATTCTCCATTTGAGTGCATTTATGGAATAAACCCTATTACTCCTACTACTCTAGTGCATTCACATTTGCAGGACAGGGGAGCATGGAGTGCAGAGAAACAACTTGCTGAAGCACAAAGGATACATGCACAAGTCCATCAAAACATAGTCCAAGCCAATGCCAAGTACAAAGCCAAAGCTGACAAGGGATTCAAAGAAAGCAGACACTTCAAAGTGGGAGACTATGTATGGGTACACCTCAGGAAAGACAGATTTCCTTCCCAGAGAAGTAATAAACTCAACCCCAAGGCTGATGGTCCTTTTCAAATAATAGCTAAAGCAGGAGACAATGCCTACACAGTGGCTTTACCTGACTCATATGGAGTTTCTCCAACTTTCAACATAGGAGATCTGGCCCCATATCACCAAGAGTCTGAATTGAGGACAATTCCTTTTCAACAGGGGGGGATTGAACCAAATCCAGATGGTTCAGGGGCAACTCAAACCCCTAAACAAGCCTCAGCACTAGAAGTCACTTCAGGACATCATTCTGAGCAGCATTCTGAGGAAACACCTGCACCAAATCTTGTGGACATAGAATCAGGACCCAACCAAGACATGAGGGAACTTATAATGGGGTTAGACACCAGGACCAACTAAGAAAAGGCCCTAAGAAAGAAGGAGGAATCAAATATAGCCCTAACACACTCAGCTGCCAGGGCACAGGACAACTCTGATACACCTGTCTGTCAGGGGACCTTGTCTGACGTGTGTAGAGCAGATCCAAGCACCACTGAAGACTTGGAGGGTATAAATGGAATCTCTATACATGGACCTTCCTGTCAAGGCCCAAGAATACTTTTCTTAATCACTGGAAGACCATCAGAAAGTAGGACCAAGGTGGCCTGGTCATCAGCATTACAGGCTCAGCAGTTCTTTAACTTTGGCTGATTTCTGTTAAGTGTTTTAATAAGTCACATGATGAGCACGTGACTATTATGACCGTTATTCTTAGTTGCTCATTCTTTTAGTTGTGGCATTTGTGTAATCCAAGCTATATAAAGGGCTCTTATGTTTTGTAAACTCTTAAGTTGAAATTCATAAAAGTTGCATTTTTCTGAAATTGTGTCAATTTCTGTCTTCTCTTCAATTGTGTCAATTGAAGAGACTTGAGGGCCAGCCTGCCCTTACTAGGAAAGGTATCTTGTAGTCAAGAAACCTTCCTTACCCTCTCTATCTGTTCACAAGCCTCCAACAACCCAACAGCAAGTACAAATCTCCATTCTATCATCTTAAGCACATCAAGAACAGCCTCAAGCCATCTGTGTTGGCTGACTGACTCTGTGGCCTTCAAGAAGTGGCTTTAGATCACTTTCAAGCATCTATAATTGGATCAGTAGTGGTGTGAAAACTTCTCCTCACTATGAAATTAAAGTGTCCCCCTTCCTCAGGTTCTATCCTCTTAGGGTCTTCTTCCTCTGACTCACTGTTCTCTCCCTCAAAAGCTTGCAAAGTCCCATCCTCTCCTGCTACATAAATGCCATCAGGGTCCTCTCTATTGGTTTGAGGCCACACCTCCTCCTCCTTACCATTTCTGGACACCAAGATTACCTTTGGCCTGGTATCTTGCTTGATGTCATCCCATTCCTGCATGGTAAAGGCTCTAGCATTGGGGCAATCCCTCTTATAATGGCCCCTGCCATTACACTTAAAACAAACCACCTCCTTAGGGTCCTTAATAGGTGCAGGCTGTTTGGTATATGTGTCCTTTGCTGCTGACATTGGGGTGTCTTTCTTTGGTATATTGGTGTTCACTGTGCTCCTAGGTGTATAGGTCCTACTAGTCTTGGGGTAAGTATGGCTAGGATGTCCTTTCTTCCTGTTCTTTTCAATTTCTAAGGCCAAGTGTCCTACTGAGTGAATAGTAAGGTCAGGGGTAAAGATCACCTTCCTCCTAATTTCCTCTCTTAGCCCTGCTATGAATCTTCCTACCCTCATGTCTTCTGGTTCATTAAGGTCACAAAGCACACTCAATCTCTCCCACTCTTGGATGTAGTCCTGCACAGACTTGTTTCCTTGGGTCAGGATACTAAATTGTACATACAGTTGTTGCTTGTATGTAGAAGGCACATATTTTCTTCTTAAATGTTTTTTAAGTTTAATCCATGAATCTATCCTAGGTCTACCCTCTCTTACTCTCTGTCTTTGTACCCCTTCTAGCCATGTTGATGCTAGTTTGATCATTTTCACCTTGGCTAGCTTAAACTGTCTCTCTGGTGGAGTCTCCTGAAATTCAAAGTATTGGTCAATCCTCTCTTCCCACTCTAGGTAGTGACTAGGGTTGTGAGTGTGTCCATCAAATACAGGGATGTCCACTCTAATGGTCCTGTCTTCATAGGGTCTAGGGTTGGGTATAGGTCTGTCTTGCTGTGGATGTGGTCCTAAACCTACATGGTTCAAACCTTGGACCAGCTTCTCCATTGTAGCTTCTAGGGCCTCAAATCTACCTTCCCAATCCATGTTGTTGGTCACACAAAAATGATGATTAATCAACAATCAAGAAAAACAGAAACAGGCCTTACAAGAAAAGACTTCAAGATTCTGAAATTTTAGTGCACTGTGTGTGTTTTCTGCTCCTTGGGGATTTATTGAATGAAATGACACAAAATGAAAAAGTTTAAGAAAGATTATACGTCCCTTTGAAGATACAAACTGATTTGGAAGCTGTAAACCAATTCTTGACTCCTTCAAGGTAGGTTGAATTCCAAATTTGCAGGCACATGACAATTTGCAGCCTCTTCTTGATTTCTGTTCTTGAACGTTCCTTGCCCTCTTCGAAACAGGGCTCTGATACCAAGTTGATGCGTTTTCAAGGCAAGAAGGTGTTGATGGTTTGTCAATGAGACTGAAGAATGCCTTATGTGATGACTAGCCTCAATCCAGGCCCTAACACAGACACACCTAGGTGCCTTAGTGATCAGCCTGAAAACAATGTATAATTCTGAAACAGTTGTTAACTGGGGTTGTTAACTCAGGTGTTGTAGCCTTGTTATGTTGACATTATGTTCTATCAATGATGAAATCTGAATCTCTGCACTCCCAAGATTCTGGAATACCCTTTGGCTTACTTTAGATGTCTGAAAATGTCCCTCACCAAGTACAGATAGGTGGGCTAGTAGTCAGAAGTTTCAAGAATCAGGTTCTTGAATTTCTGATGAGTAGATGGATTGAAATTTGGTTCCTGCTCCCAAATTCCTCTCCTTATTTCATAAACAAAGTTTCCTCCCTTTGTTTATGTATGACTTTGAATATCAAAGCCTATTCCACAGCCTCTTTGATCTCCAAAGCCTCAGATGAAGTTGCACACACAACCTCAAGATTGGAAAAACAGAAGTTTCTGAAATTCCTCTAATTTGTTTGTATTGAATAGCAAGTGTGTTTGTACATTACAAAATGAGCCTATATATAGGCTTCTAAAACCACTATAACGGTCATTTAGGAGGGTTTCTTGAAAATAACCCCTCACATGACCAGCACATGTTCATTAACAACAAAAACAAAAATGACACTTAGTCAAATTTACAAATTGCTCATTTAGATTCTGTGAACCAGGCCTCCTTTAGCTCATCAGTAGGGTCCTGGGCCCTTGACTTTTAGGTCCATGTAGGGACATTCCATTTCCTCCTTTGGTTGGGTCCAGGTGTCCTCCCATTGCTCTCCAGTCATGGCTCCAGGTCTGCTGCCAGACAGTCATCTCAGTTGTCCTGTCTCCCCTGGCAGTTGTGTCTGTTTGGGCCTTAACTTGAGTTTTAGGGCTCTTCAGGTCCTGTTCTTGGTTGGTAAAGTTGGCTAACCCTTTTTGTGAGTTGCCCCAAGTGTTGGCTTCCCCTCCTTCCTTCCCAAGAGAATTTGGTGCAGCCATCTTGGTGAAAATTCTCTGCTGAAATGATGGATTTTCCTTTTCTCTTTTTCTGTTGACTAATGCTTGTGATTCTTGACTTGGCTCATGCTCTTGGTTTGTCTCAGGTATGCTTATGTCTGAAACAACATTTGTTTCATAAACACATTGCATTTATCCAAAAATAAATAATAATTTTGGATTTCTAACATGCACTTAACTTTCCTTAGTTGGAGTTGTTAAACTAATACTTGTGATGATTTTAACATATTTGGAGTATACTTATTATGTTGAGCAACATACTTAATCAAGTCTCAAAATTTTACTTAAATCCTTTAAGTAACAAAATTTATAAGATTGTGAAAATACATGTTCATAGTTTCCAATTTTTTTATAGATTTATAAAAGTGATTATTTTTCCTCTTTTTAGTCATAAAAGATATCTTTATAACATACTTGATTTATGAGAAAGATTTTATACAAAAATCATTTTTATATATACTTGTTCTAGTATAAGTTGTAAAAACAAAGTTTGTAATTTGAAATTTGGGCTACCTTGTATGGATGAAGTATGATAGGATGGATAATATTTTTATGAAGCTTTTATGTTCATAAACTTCAAGTAGATAATCTTTTTATAAGTGTTTTTGTATGGGCTTGAAAGTGTTTTTGTTGGAGATGATTAGAGATGACTTTATATGTGTTTATATGAATATTTTAAGAAGTATATGATGATTTTAATAATCTGGACAGCAACTAATATGCACTAAAATGAGTGTTTTTCAAGTGGTTTTAGTGAGGTTTTGAAGTAGAAACATGTAGGACTTGTAGAGGTTTTTGAGGGAAGTTGTTTGAATGAGTTTGTGGGTGTATTGGGTGACAATTTATGAGTGAAATGAAGATGATGGGAGGGCTGATTTTCCACAGAAAAATCAGATGTTTTTGGCCTTTGTATTTGGTCTTTGCATGCATGTAATGATGCCTAACATAGGTTAGAACAAAAGGGGTTCTTGGGTAGAGTTTTTAGCTTGTGTGTGTAAGTGTAGAAATAGCTATAAGAGGGATTAGGACAGCTTTAGCATGGCTGGTTGGGGCTTTGTTTTTGATGATTTTTGTCCATCATTTGATCTATTATAGTATAGGAAATGTTTATCTAAGATAGTTTAAAGTTTGGCTAAAAATTATTGTACATGTAACAAGTTATGTGACTTATACTATAGCTTTAAAAATCACTTGTATATGTGTGTGAAATATTTAATTTACTCCCATCATGTTTAAATAATATGATCGGGTAATAATAAAATTTTCTCGAACGATTATCGGTAGTTGCTCAACTTTAAGTTTTACCTCCAAAGTTTACGTTTCTTGTTACGATTCATAACCACGTTACGAATTAACAAGTTTCTAATCATCGTAGAAATTTTTCAAATTTCTAGCATCACAATGACAAATATTAAAAGAAAAAAATTTAGGCGCTAAAAATGACGAATAAAACCTCATTAATAATGCGACTTTTTCAGTCTTCCCTTCTTACAAGAGTTTCGTCCTCGAAACTAATTCAAACTAATGGCTATCAATACATCACTCAAATAAGTAAGGGTATCTAATTAACATGTCGTCCTCTTTTTCCCAAGTAGCACTATCGTCATCCTGTCCACTCCATAACACTTTCACAAGTGGAATCGTGCGGCTACGGAGTTTTCTAACCTCTCGACCTAGGATCCTTACAGGCTTCTCCTCATACTGCAAGCTCTCAACAAGTTGAATCGGCTCATGCTGGAGAATGTGTGATGGATCAAATACATACCGGCGCAATTGTGATACATGGAACACATTGTGAACCTTAGCTAACTGTGGTGGTAGTGCAAACTCATAAGCTACTTCCCCAACTCTGCGCAAAATCTCATAGGGTCCAATGTACCGAGGATCAAGCTTTCCTTGCATTCCGAACCTCTTGATTCCCTTCGTCGGCGAGACTTTAAGGAACACCTTCTCACCGACTTGGAACTCAAGTTTCCTCCTCCTACGATCTGCGTAGGATTTTTGTCGATCTTGGGCAGCCTTCATCCGATCTCTAATGATCCTGACTTGTTCCGCAGTCTCTCTTATCATCTCTGGTCCAACGACCACGCCGAGCCTCCTAGTGTCCCAGCAAAGCGGTGTCCTACACCTTTGGCCATACAAGGCCTCATACGGAGCCATACCAATACTACTCTGGTAACTATTGTTGTAAGAGAATTCTACCAATGGTAAGATGTCCTCCCACGAACACTGGAAATCAAGGGCACATGCCCGAAGCATATCCTCTAGAGTCTGGATGGTCCTCTCCGTCTGCCCAAAAGCGGTGTTGTAATTAAGGGTTGTGCCGAATGCCCTTTGTAGCTCATTCCAAAAACGAGCCACAAATTTTGTATCCCGATCTGAAACTATTGTCTTCGGTACACCAAGTAGTCTAAGTACTTCTTTCACATAAGCATCGGCTAATTGTTTTGCTTTCCAAGTTACTTTAGCAGGAATAAATCTGGCAGTCTTAGTGAGTCGATCAACAATCACCCAAATAGAATCATTTCCCCTTCTCGAACGTGGAAATCCCACAACAAAGTCCATACTCATTGATTCCCACTTCCACTCAGGTACAGGAAGTGGTTGCAATTCCCCTGGAGTGCGCTGATGGTCAATCTTGACTTGCTGACATACTAGACATCGAGCTATGAAATCCTCGACATCCTTCTTCATGTTCATCCACCAAAAGTATTGTTTAAGATCCGCTAGCATCTTATCCCGTCCTGGGTGTACAGAATACATAGTCGAATGTGCCTCTTTGAGTATTTTCTCGATCAATTCAGGATCTCGGGGCACGCATAACCTTCCCTCTAGATGAATGCTCCCATCTTTAGCAATGCTGAAGTCTTTAACCGCACCCTTTTCAATACCAATCTTCAACTCGGACAAGAAGTCATCATACTGCTGTAGCTCACGTATCTCCTCATGTAGACTCGGCGTTGTACTCATAGCATTGAGAACACTGTCATATGATCCCTTCTTAACCACAATCAATTCTAGCTCCTCCATCTCCTTATAGATCTCGTAAGGTACTGAAATTAGTCCATTTATGACCATCATCGGTTTTCGGCTTAAGGCATCTGCTACACGGTTTGCTTTTCCGGGATGATACTCCAAACTGAGGTCATAATCTTTCCTCAATTCTAGCCACCTTCTCTGCCTCATGTTAAGCTCCTTCTGTGTGAACAGATAAGTCAAACTCTTGTGATCGGTGTAGATCTTGCAAGTAGTGCCGTAGAGATAATGCCTCCAAATTTTTAAGGCAAATATAACTCCTGCTAATTCCAAATCGTGCACCGGGTAGTTCTTTTCATTTGGCCTTAACTGTCTCGATGCGTAGGCAATCACCTTCCCCTCTTGCATGAGTACACAACCCAAGCCTTCTAAAGATGCATCATTGTATACCGTGAACTCTTTCCCATCCTCAGGCAATACTAGCACTGGAGCCGTTGTCAACCTCTTCTTCAATTCTATGAAAGCATCTTCGCACTTTTGTGACCACACAAACTTGGTATTCTTTCGGACCAAACTGGTGATCGGTAGTGCGATCTTAGAAAACCCATCAACATATCTCCGATAATAACCTGCCAAACCCATAAAGCTTCTAACCTCAGTTACAATAGTCGGTGCTGGCCAATCAATTATAGTCGTTATCTTCTCGGGGTCCACTGTTATGCCATCTTTTGAGATTACATGACCTAAAAAGACAACTCGATCCAACCAGAATTCACACTTGCTAAACTTCCCATAAAGGCTTCTTTCCCTCAATCGTGTCAATACCAATCTTAAGTGCTCCTCATGATCTTTCTCGTTCTTAGAGTACACCATGATATCATCAATGATAACCACTACAAACTTATCAAGATAATCGTGGAATGTTCGATTCATCAAGTCCATGAATGCTGCAGGGGCATTGGTTAACCCGAATGGCATCACTCTAAACTCATAGTGCCCATAGCTGGTGCGCAAAGCAGTTTTAGGTATGTCTTCTTCCGCTATCCTCAACTGATGGTAACCAGATCTCAGGTCAATTTTAGAGAAAACTCCGGCTCCCTTCAACTGTTCAAATAAATCATCGATTCTAGGAAGTGGGTACTTGTTCTTGATTGTGATTTTATTCAGCTCCCGATAGTCAATACATAGCCTCAAAGACCCATCTTTCTTCTTCACAAACAACACTGGAGCTCCCCATGGTGATACACTTGGTCTGATAAACCCTTTGTCTTGTAAATCCTCGAGTTGGGTTTTAAGTTCAGTCAACTCAAGTGGTGCCATTCTATACGGTGCCTTTGATATCGGGCTTGACCCCGGAACTAAGTCAATATGAAAATCAATCTCTCTCCTTGGAGGTAACCCAGGTAGATCATCGGGGAATACGTCAGAAAATTCTCGCACTATCAAGATCTGGCTTAAGTCAACCTCCTTGTATGTTGATTCACTCATGTGGTAGACATAGGCTTCCCCACCTCTCTTTGGAAATGTGGTAAGCCTCTCGATCATCTCTGGCTCAATATTAAGTATGGTCCCATCACTAAAAGCTACTCGATCCCCTATATTGTTCCCAATCTTTATATTTCTCTCATAGCACTCAATCACTGCCCTGTGTTTACCTAGCCAGTCCATTCCCAGAATAACATCAAACCCTCCTAAGTCAAATACAATCAAGTCTACATGGAACTCCTTACCCTGGATCACTAATGGGCAATCAATCAACTTTGTATTACATGATACCGTTGATCCATCGGGTAAATCAACTCTATGCATTATAGGGCATACATTAACAAAACAGTTCAAGGATCTCACAAAAGACTTAGAAACATAAGACTTGTCGGCCCCGAAATCAAACAAGAGTCGGGCGGATTTACCAAGCAATAACAGTAATCCGGAAATGACTTTACCTTCTGTTTTAGGAATCAAGGTGTTAGGCTCCCCAGCTGCAGTAATGGCAAAGAATTTTCCTCCTACCGGGCGCTGGTTCCCTTAGCTGCCAGAAGATGAGGCTCTATTGCCGCCTTTATATTCAAGGCGGAGCTGAGAGTTGTTACGCTGGTTCCCCTGATTTCCTGAGTAATGTGCTCCACCACTCCCAGGGTTTCCTCAATTCTTACCCCAACAATCTCGAGCTAAATGACCTGGTTTTCCACAATTCAGACACACAGCTTTACCCTCACAGTTGATTCCCTTTGAGTGCCATTTCTTGCATCTGTTGCACAACTGACTTTTTAACGGATTGGAGTTTTGTGGGTTTTTGTTGCTGCTGAAGCGGTTTTGGTTTTGGAAGTTTCTAGGGTTTTGGTTCTGATTCCCTTTGAAGTTTCCCTCAGCTTTGGGCTTCTTGCTCTGACCTCCCTGGTCTCCACCTGCACCATGTTTGACATGATGCAAGTCTGATATAAATGTGGGGGTGTCAATTAAAGACAACCAAACAAGCCAAAGAAGTCAATCTTGATAAAAATGAGCTCAAAACCAGAAAAAAGAGCAACAGCTCAAAAATGGTGACCAGCCTACCTTGTAGACATCACCCAAAGCACACCTGAGCATATTTGGGGACACCAAGGGTAGAAATGGAATCTTGGCACTAGGATCTTTCCATCAAGCCATTGGAAGTCGATTTTCAAGCATGGGAAGACATTTAAAGAATGGGCACAAGGTCACCTGGTCGCACAAAAAGTCTGACAGCATTTTTGCTTGATTTTTGTTCTATTTTGTCTTAATTAAATGGCACATGACTTGGCACGTGTCTATTAATGTTTGTAAGGGTTGATAAACCCATGTAGATGTTTCTTAGATATGAGACTCTATATAAAGGAGTCATTAGCATGTAATAAGACAAGTTTGAATTTGAAAAATACACTTTGGATTAATTTCCTTTTCTTAGAATGTGAGTGAAACATTCTTGGTTTTGTGAGTGAAGCAAGACCACCGCCATTGTTTGATTAGGGAGTGAACCTAGTCTTGCCTTGGGTGAGTTGATTGTGAGGGTGAGTGAAGCCATTGCAAGAAACTCAATACTATCAACAAACAACAAACATTAAATCTGAATTTTCAGATTTTATGTGTGTTTCATCCTTTGTGATTCAAGAAGCGTCCAAGATTGCATCAAGAATTCTTGGACTTGATTCATCACTGTGTTAGGAGAATCCTTGACTCCAAATACGGTACAATTGGTATCAGAGCAAGCCACGAAGAGGGCAAGACACGCAAGGAAGAACAAGGAAGTACAAAGAAAGTGAAGTGTAAGAAAATCAGAATTCTGTCAGTTTTGGTCCTCTGAATTTTATCATTTTATCCCTCATTTTGGAGTCTTTATCATCGTTTATTTTTTTCACATTGATTATTTTTGAGTCTAGTTTTCTATGAGTCGCTTGGTGCAATCAATGGAGTTGTAGAAAAAAAGATACGCAAGTGTCTTTGATCAAAGGTCATAGTAAAAAAATCAGACTGCATGTGTGTAGGAAAAATTGAATTGTGATTAAATCATATGATATTTTGGAGTCTTTTCAATTGGATAAATTTGAATACATATTGGAGGTTATTGTGACCAAATTTCACCGATAGTGGAGGTTGTTTGGTTGGGTTAACAATAGCAAAAAGGGGACACACAGAATCTGAAATCATTGTGATAATTTTCTGATTTTTTGGATTTTCTTGTATTTCACAAATTTTCTTTTCTTTTCTTTCTTTCTTTCTTTTCTTTTCACCCTTTTTGAGTCTTAAATATGGAGTCATCAAATGTACACATGAGCATGGATGAAAGAATGGATAGACTTGTGCTTCAAGCTGAAGAGCTAGCTTGTGCTCTTAATAAATCTTGTCTAAAATCATTGAAGATTGAGGAAGAGAAGATTAAGGGGTTGCAACTAGTTTGTATACAACAATGTGATTGGGGTTTGTACAAGCATTATTCGGAACAGTTGGGCCATGTTTTGATTAAAGAACAGAAAATATATAGAGATGTGCTTCTTTATGAAAAGAAGAAGAAATTTCAAAGAAAATTGCAAAGAAAACATGGTGACTCAAAGCTAGTGATTGTTCATAAATATGATCCTTATGCTAATCCGCCTAGGATTAACGTGGAGATCATTCCCAAGCATGTTGAAGAGCAAACTTCATTTGTTTTTTCTCATGAGGAAATTCAAGAATCACATGATGATGTAGTTGAGGATGCAATTTGTGATGGGATGATTGATGATCTTGAAAAGGTGGTTAAAACACCTTGTGTAGAGAATGTTGAGAGTCTTGAAAAGGTTGTTGAGACAACACACATGGAGGATGTTGGTTCTACTAAAGAATGCATAGAAGTAGTTGATCCTCATCCAAGAGTGGCGGTTCTTAAGAAAATTAAGCAAGATAGTGAGCATGGGTTTGACAAGGGGGATTTTGTGCTAAAAAAATCACCTACATGGGAGTTTGTTCATGTGAGTAGGTTTGGTGAATTCAATCCTACCAAGATGCGGGGTAGAGTGTTTGCAAAAAAAGGAAAAATGCAAGTGATTTGGAGTGGGGGCAACACAAGCAAACTAATCAACTTGATTAGTTTGTTTAATCTATGGGTTTGGCTAATCATGCAAGTAAGGGCATTCCTCCTTACATGCTTGAGTATGTTGGGGAGCATGGGTTCCAAATTAAGTCAGCAACAATTGCGTGTGTCTTCATTTGTGCAGTTGGGGTGTGAGTTGAACAGTGGGTTTGAAAAACAGTAACATTGGTGTGTTCATCAGCATTTGGGCCAGCAGTGTAGCAGCTTTCAAATTGGGTTGTGCAGATTACAGTAGACCCACATCAAATGTGCATATTAGTATGTTGTGCATAATCAGGAAGTCAGTTTGGTGCAGCAGCATCAGAATTTGGGCAGTAGGTTCAATTTCTCGTGGAATATAATCTATTTTGCAGCAGCCTCGGGTTGTGCTTAAAACAAGAACAGTTCAGCAGCAGCTTAATTGTTTAGAACAACCATACAGCAGCAAGCATGTGTGTAAAATGTACAGAACAAGTCAGTGGAGCTGTGACATTGTCAGATCAGCAGCAAGCAAAAAAAAAATCATGAGCAGTTCTGATATGAAGCAGATTTGATGCAGTTCTGAAATAAGTGTACTACACAATGGGTGCATCTGTACTAAGTGTGCTGATTAGCTCAATTAATATCTGAGTGCGTCTATTAAACACTAGGGCAGAAGGTGCAAATCAGTGTGCGAAAATCCACAGTGCATTAGCTATGTGCAGCAATAGCCATGTTGTGTGAAATAAACCTGTACAGCAGCAACCTATGTGTGGGTTCAATATGTGCAGAATTATTTCAAGATCAACAGTAGCAACATCGAGTGTGGACGTTGAAATCAGCAGAGCTGCAGCAATGAAGTCAACACGTATTTGCAGTAGATTAGTGTGTACCCAGCAGCAGAATTGCGTTGAACAATACAGCAAGTTGTGAAAAATGTCAATTAGGTGCAATCCCAGTTGAGAATCAACTAGCATTTGTGCAGATGGTTCAGCCAATAAGAACAAAGGCATACAACATAGAATACAGCAGCTCCAATTAAAAACAAGATCAACTTCAAAATGCAGCAGCCTTGGACTTGTGCAGCAAGTGCAGTGCAACAGCCCTTGGTTGGGTATAATATAAGAACAGTCCAGCCTTAGAAATCAGAAGCAAGATCAGCAGGTGGCCTTGTGAAGTTCGTGTTGTTTTCAGGTCCATTAGCAAACAGAACAGTATGAGCATTGAGTGGAGTGTGTGGCAATCAATCTCAGCACCTAATTTAAAAAAAAATAGCAGAAGCCAGATCTGAACCAGCACCTATGGAAATCAGATCAGTGCAGCAACGATTGTGGGGCAGTAGACCAGAATAGAAGCAATATGCGATTAGCAATTCAGTGTACAAATGAAGTGTGTAGGCTGTTTTGTGTCCATGGGAGCAAGAGCAGGCTGTGTGTTCATCAACAGTACAGCATCAACAGTGCACAGATCAAATCAAAACCAGTAGCATAGTGGCGTTGTGTCTTCATGTGTACAGAATGGAAAAAAAAGAATGTGTGTGTTCGAGAATGGAAAAAAAATCAGTTAGCAGGTCCAGCAACCATATCCTATACTATTCAAGATTACAAAAAGTGTTGTTGAGAAGTGTGTTCGAGATTTAGAATGTGTGCATTACAGTAGCACAAATCTGCAGGCTAATAATCAACTCAGCGTGCATCAGTCAGCCGTGCGTGTGTGTGTTCAGAAGCTGTGCGTATGTGTGTTCCGATGGGACAACAAGTCTAGGGGTTGTTGAACATCAATGGTAATCACCTAATTCAGATACAGTCTGCAGAACATTGAGGAGTGAAAGCTCAGATCAGTTCATCCATGTACAGCAACATTATGATCAGTTTTGAGGAGCTTTTGGAAAATTCTTAGAATGTTGGGTGCTCAAGTATACAAGTGCAACATTAAGGGTTCTGTTGGGAAGAATAGCAAATCTGGAAATTTAAGTTGGGTAATACTTGGTGGTTAAGGCAACTACAAATCATGGGCAATCAAGAATTGAGGACAATTCTTTTCGAAGAAGGGGAGTTTGCACCATGTTTGACATGATGCAAGTCTGATATAAATGTGGGGGTGTCAATTAAAGACAACCAAACAAGCCAAAGAAGTCAATCTTGATAAAAATGAGCTCAAAACCAGAAAAAAGAGCAACAGCTCAAAAATGGTGACCAGCCTACCTTGTAGACATCACCCAAAGCACACCTGAGCATATTTGGGGACACCAAGGGTAGAAATGGAATCTTGGCACTAGGATCTTTCCATCAAGCCATTGGAAGTCGATTTTCAAGCATGGGAAGACATTTAAAGAATGGGCACAAGGTCACCTGGTCGCACAAAAAGTCTGACAGCATTTTTGCTTGATTTTTGTTCTATTTTGTCTTAATTAAATGGCACATGACTTGGCACGTGTCTATTAATGTTTGTAAGGGTTGATAAACCCATGTAGATGTTTCTTAGATATGAGACTCTATATAAAGGAGTCATTAGCATGTAATAAGACAAGTTTGAATTTGAAAAATACACTTTGGATTAATTTCCTTTTCTTAGAATGTGAGTGAAACATTCTTGGTTTTGTGAGTGAAGCAAGACCACCGCCATTGTTTGATTAGGGAGTGAACCTAGTCTTGCCTTGGGTGAGTTGATTGTGAGGGTGAGTGAAGCCATTGCAAGAAACTCAATACTATCAACAAACAACAAACATTAAATCTGAATTTTCAGATTTTATGTGTGTTTCATCCTTTGTGATTCAAGAAGCGTCCAAGATTGCATCAAGAATTCTTGGACTTGATTCATCACTGTGTTAGGAGAATCCTTGACTCCAAATACGGTACAATTGGTATCAGAGCAAGCCACGAAGAGGGCAAGACACGCAAGGAAGAACAAGGAAGTACAAAGAAAGTGAAGTGTAAGAAAATCAGAATTCTGTCAGTTTTGGTCCTCTGAATTTTATCATTTTATCCCTCATTTTGGAGTCTTTATCATCGTTTATTTTTTTCACATTGATTATTTTTGAGTCTAGTTTTCTATGAGTCGCTTGGTGCAATCAATGGAGTTGTAGAAAAAAAGATACGCAAGTGTCTTTGATCAAAGGTCATAGTAAAAAAATCAGACTGCATGTGTGTAGGAAAAATTGAATTGTGATTAAATCATATGATATTTTGGAGTCTTTTCAATTGGATAAATTTGAATACATATTGGAGGTTATTGTGACCAAATTTCACCGATAGTGGAGGTTGTTTGGTTGGGTTAACAATAGCAAAAAGGGGACACACAGAATCTGAAATCATTGTGATAATTTTCTGATTTTTTGGATTTTCTTGTATTTCACAAATTTTCTTTTCTTTTCTTTCTTTCTTTCTTTTCTTTTCACCCTTTTTGAGTCTTAAATATGGAGTCATCAAATGTACACATGAGCATGGATGAAAGAATGGATAGACTTGTGCTTCAAGCTGAAGAGCTAGCTTGTGCTCTTAATAAATCTTGTCTAAAATCATTGAAGATTGAGGAAGAGAAGATTAAGGGGTTGCAACTAGTTTGTATACAACAATGTGATTGGGGTTTGTACAAGCATTATTCGGAACAGTTGGGCCATGTTTTGATTAAAGAACAGAAAATATATAGAGATGTGCTTCTTTATGAAAAGAAGAAGAAATTTCAAAGAAAATTGCAAAGAAAACATGGTGACTCAAAGCTAGTGATTGTTCATAAATATGATCCTTATGCTAATCCGCCTAGGATTAACGTGGAGATCATTCCCAAGCATGTTGAAGAGCAAACTTCATTTGTTTTTTCTCATGAGGAAATTCAAGAATCACATGATGATGTAGTTGAGGATGCAATTTGTGATGGGATGATTGATGATCTTGAAAAGGTGGTTAAAACACCTTGTGTAGAGAATGTTGAGAGTCTTGAAAAGGTTGTTGAGACAACACACATGGAGGATGTTGGTTCTACTAAAGAATGCATAGAAGTAGTTGATCCTCATCCAAGAGTGGCGGTTCTTAAGAAAATTAAGCAAGATAGTGAGCATGGGTTTGACAAGGGGGATTTTGTGCTAAAAAAATCACCTACATGGGAGTTTGTTCATGTGAGTAGGTTTGGTGAATTCAATCCTACCAAGATGCGGGGTAGAGTGTTTGCAAAAAAAGGAAAAATGCAAGTGATTTGGAGTGGGGGCAACACAAGCAAACTAATCAACTTGATTAGTTTGTTTAATCTATGGGTTTGGCTAATCATGCAAGTAAGGGCATTCCTCCTTACATGCTTGAGTATGTTGGGGAGCATGGGTTCCAAATTAAGTCAGCAACAATTGCGTGTGTCTTCATTTGTGCAGTTGGGGTGTGAGTTGAACAGTGGGTTTGAAAAACAGTAACATTGGTGTGTTCATCAGCATTTGGGCCAGCAGTGTAGCAGCTTTCAAATTGGGTTGTGCAGATTACAGTAGACCCACATCAAATGTGCATATTAGTATGTTGTGCATAATCAGGAAGTCAGTTTGGTGCAGCAGCATCAGAATTTGGGCAGTAGGTTCAATTTCTCGTGGAATATAATCTATTTTGCAGCAGCCTCGGGTTGTGCTTAAAACAAGAACAGTTCAGCAGCAGCTTAATTGTTTAGAACAACCATACAGCAGCAAGCATGTGTGTAAAATGTACAGAACAAGTCAGTGGAGCTGTGACATTGTCAGATCAGCAGCAAGCAAAAAAAAAATCATGAGCAGTTCTGATATGAAGCAGATTTGATGCAGTTCTGAAATAAGTGTACTACACAATGGGTGCATCTGTACTAAGTGTGCTGATTAGCTCAATTAATATCTGAGTGCGTCTATTAAACACTAGGGCAGAAGGTGCAAATCAGTGTGCGAAAATCCACAGTGCATTAGCTATGTGCAGCAATAGCCATGTTGTGTGAAATAAACCTGTACAGCAGCAACCTATGTGTGGGTTCAATATGTGCAGAATTATTTCAAGATCAACAGTAGCAACATCGAGTGTGGACGTTGAAATCAGCAGAGCTGCAGCAATGAAGTCAACACGTATTTGCAGTAGATTAGTGTGTACCCAGCAGCAGAATTGCGTTGAACAATACAGCAAGTTGTGAAAAATGTCAATTAGGTGCAATCCCAGTTGAGAATCAACTAGCATTTGTGCAGATGGTTCAGCCAATAAGAACAAAGGCATACAACATAGAATACAGCAGCTCCAATTAAAAACAAGATCAACTTCAAAATGCAGCAGCCTTGGACTTGTGCAGCAAGTGCAGTGCAACAGCCCTTGGTTGGGTATAATATAAGAACAGTCCAGCCTTAGAAATCAGAAGCAAGATCAGCAGGTGGCCTTGTGAAGTTCGTGTTGTTTTCAGGTCCATTAGCAAACAGAACAGTATGAGCATTGAGTGGAGTGTGTGGCAATCAATCTCAGCACCTAATTAAAAAAAAAAATAGCAGAAGCCAGATCTGAACCAGCACCTATGGAAATCAGATCAGTGCAGCAACGATTGTGGGGCAGTAGACCAGAATAGAAGCAATATGCGATTAGCAATTCAGTGTACAAATGAAGTGTGTAGGCTGTTTTGTGTCCATGGGAGCAAGAGCAGGCTGTGTGTTCATCAACAGTACAGCATCAACAGTGCACAGATCAAATCAAAACCAGTAGCATAGTGGCGTTGTGTCTTCATGTGTACAGAATGGAAAAAAAAGAATGTGTGTGTTCGAGAATGGAAAAAAAATCAGTTAGCAGGTCCAGCAACCATATCCTATACTATTCAAGATTACAAAAAGTGTTGTTGAGAAGTGTGTTCGAGATTTAGAATGTGTGCATTACAGTAGCACAAATCTGCAGGCTAATAATCAACTCAGCGTGCATCAGTCAGCCGTGCGTGTGTGTGTTCAGAAGCTGTGCGTATGTGTGTTCCGATGGGACAACAAGTCTAGGGGTTGTTGAACATCAATGGTAATCACCTAATTCAGATACAGTCTGCAGAACATTGAGGAGTGAAAGCTCAGATCAGTTCATCCATGTACAGCAACATTATGATCAGTTTTGAGGAGCTTTTGGAAAATTCTTAGAATGTTGGGTGCTCAAGTATACAAGTGCAACATTAAGGGTTCTGTTGGGAAGAATAGCAAATCTGGAAATTTAAGTTGGGTAATACTTGGTGGTTAAGGCAACTACAAATCATGGGCAATCAAGAATTGAGGACAATTCTTTTCGAAGAAGGGGAGTTTGCACCATGTTTGACATGATGCAAGTCTGATATAAATGTGGGGGTGTCAATTAAAGACAACCAAACAAGCCAAAGAAGTCAATCTTGATAAAAATGAGCTCAAAACCAGAAAAAAGAGCAACAGCTCAAAAATGGTGACCAGCCTACCTTGTAGACATCACCCAAAGCACACCTGAGCATATTTGGGGACACCAAGGGTAGAAATGGAATCTTGGCACTAGGATCTTTCCATCAAGCCATTGGAAGTCGATTTTCAAGCATGGGAAGACATTTAAAGAATGGGCACAAGGTCACCTGGTCGCACAAAAAGTCTGACAGCATTTTTGCTTGATTTTTGTTCTATTTTGTCTTAATTAAATGGCACATGACTTGGCACGTGTCTATTAATGTTTGTAAGGGTTGATAAACCCATGTAGATGTTTCTTAGATATGAGACTCTATATAAAGGAGTCATTAGCATGTAATAAGACAAGTTTGAATTTGAAAAATACACTTTGGATTAATTTCCTTTTCTTAGAATGTGAGTGAAACATTCTTGGTTTTGTGAGTGAAGCAAGACCACCGCCATTGTTTGATTAGGGAGTGAACCTAGTCTTGCCTTGGGTGAGTTGATTGTGAGGGTGAGTGAAGCCATTGCAAGAAACTCAATACTATCAACAAACAACAAACATTAAATCTGAATTTTCAGATTTTATGTGTGTTTCATCCTTTGTGATTCAAGAAGCGTCCAAGATTGCATCAAGAATTCTTGGACTTGATTCATCACTGTGTTAGGAGAATCCTTGACTCCAAATACGGTACAATTGGTATCAGAGCAAGCCACGAAGAGGGCAAGACACGCAAGGAAGAACAAGGAAGTACAAAGAAAGTGAAGTGTAAGAAAATCAGAATTCTGTCAGTTTTGGTCCTCTGAATTTTATCATTTTATCCCTCATTTTGGAGTCTTTATCATCGTTTATTTTTTTCACATTGATTATTTTTGAGTCTAGTTTTCTATGAGTCGCTTGGTGCAATCAATGGAGTTGTAGAAAAAAAGATACGCAAGTGTCTTTGATCAAAGGTCATAGTAAAAAAATCAGACTGCATGTGTGTAGGAAAAATTGAATTGTGATTAAATCATATGATATTTTGGAGTCTTTTCAATTGGATAAATTTGAATACATATTGGAGGTTATTGTGACCAAATTTCACCGATAGTGGAGGTTGTTTGGTTGGGTTAACAATAGCAAAAAGGGGACACACAGAATCTGAAATCATTGTGATAATTTTCTGATTTTTTGGATTTTCTTGTATTTCACAAATTTTCTTTTCTTTTCTTTCTTTCTTTCTTTTCTTTTCACCCTTTTTGAGTCTTAAATATGGAGTCATCAAATGTACACATGAGCATGGATGAAAGAATGGATAGACTTGTGCTTCAAGCTGAAGAGCTAGCTTGTGCTCTTAATAAATCTTGTCTAAAATCATTGAAGATTGAGGAAGAGAAGATTAAGGGGTTGCAACTAGTTTGTATACAACAATGTGATTGGGGTTTGTACAAGCATTATTCGGAACAGTTGGGCCATGTTTTGATTAAAGAACAGAAAATATATAGAGATGTGCTTCTTTATGAAAAGAAGAAGAAATTTCAAAGAAAATTGCAAAGAAAACATGGTGACTCAAAGCTAGTGATTGTTCATAAATATGATCCTTATGCTAATCCGCCTAGGATTAACGTGGAGATCATTCCCAAGCATGTTGAAGAGCAAACTTCATTTGTTTTTTCTCATGAGGAAATTCAAGAATCACATGATGATGTAGTTGAGGATGCAATTTGTGATGGGATGATTGATGATCTTGAAAAGGTGGTTAAAACACCTTGTGTAGAGAATGTTGAGAGTCTTGAAAAGGTTGTTGAGACAACACACATGGAGGATGTTGGTTCTACTAAAGAATGCATAGAAGTAGTTGATCCTCATCCAAGAGTGGCGGTTCTTAAGAAAATTAAGCAAGATAGTGAGCATGGGTTTGACAAGGGGGATTTTGTGCTAAAAAAATCACCTACATGGGAGTTTGTTCATGTGAGTAGGTTTGGTGAATTCAATCCTACCAAGATGCGGGGTAGAGTGTTTGCAAAAAAAGGAAAAATGCAAGTGATTTGGAGTGGGGGCAACACAAGCAAACTAATCAACTTGATTAGTTTGTTTAATCTATGGGTTTGGCTAATCATGCAAGTAAGGGCATTCCTCCTTACATGCTTGAGTATGTTGGGGAGCATGGGTTCCAAATTAAGTCAGCAACAATTGCGTGTGTCTTCATTTGTGCAGTTGGGGTGTGAGTTGAACAGTGGGTTTGAAAAACAGTAACATTGGTGTGTTCATCAGCATTTGGGCCAGCAGTGTAGCAGCTTTCAAATTGGGTTGTGCAGATTACAGTAGACCCACATCAAATGTGCATATTAGTATGTTGTGCATAATCAGGAAGTCAGTTTGGTGCAGCAGCATCAGAATTTGGGCAGTAGGTTCAATTTCTCGTGGAATATAATCTATTTTGCAGCAGCCTCGGGTTGTGCTTAAAACAAGAACAGTTCAGCAGCAGCTTAATTGTTTAGAACAACCATACAGCAGCAAGCATGTGTGTAAAATGTACAGAACAAGTCAGTGGAGCTGTGACATTGTCAGATCAGCAGCAAGCAAAAAAAAAATCATGAGCAGTTCTGATATGAAGCAGATTTGATGCAGTTCTGAAATAAGTGTACTACACAATGGGTGCATCTGTACTAAGTGTGCTGATTAGCTCAATTAATATCTGAGTGCGTCTATTAAACACTAGGGCAGAAGGTGCAAATCAGTGTGCGAAAATCCACAGTGCATTAGCTATGTGCAGCAATAGCCATGTTGTGTGAAATAAACCTGTACAGCAGCAACCTATGTGTGGGTTCAATATGTGCAGAATTATTTCAAGATCAACAGTAGCAACATCGAGTGTGGACGTTGAAATCAGCAGAGCTGCAGCAATGAAGTCAACACGTATTTGCAGTAGATTAGTGTGTACCCAGCAGCAGAATTGCGTTGAACAATACAGCAAGTTGTGAAAAATGTCAATTAGGTGCAATCCCAGTTGAGAATCAACTAGCATTTGTGCAGATGGTTCAGCCAATAAGAACAAAGGCATACAACATAGAATACAGCAGCTCCAATTAAAAACAAGATCAACTTCAAAATGCAGCAGCCTTGGACTTGTGCAGCAAGTGCAGTGCAACAGCCCTTGGTTGGGTATAATATAAGAACAGTCCAGCCTTAGAAATCAGAAGCAAGATCAGCAGGTGGCCTTGTGAAGTTCGTGTTGTTTTCAGGTCCATTAGCAAACAGAACAGTATGAGCATTGAGTGGAGTGTGTGGCAATCAATCTCAGCACCTAATTTAAAAAAAAATAGCAGAAGCCAGATCTGAACCAGCACCTATGGAAATCAGATCAGTGCAGCAACGATTGTGGGGCAGTAGACCAGAATAGAAGCAATATGCGATTAGCAATTCAGTGTACAAATGAAGTGTGTAGGCTGTTTTGTGTCCATGGGAGCAAGAGCAGGCTGTGTGTTCATCAACAGTACAGCATCAACAGTGCACAGATCAAATCAAAACCAGTAGCATAGTGGCGTTGTGTCTTCATGTGTACAGAATGGAAAAAAAAGAATGTGTGTGTTCGAGAATGGAAAAAAAATCAGTTAGCAGGTCCAGCAACCATATCCTATACTATTCAAGATTACAAAAAGTGTTGTTGAGAAGTGTGTTCGAGATTTAGAATGTGTGCATTACAGTAGCACAAATCTGCAGGCTAATAATCAACTCAGCGTGCATCAGTCAGCCGTGCGTGTGTGTGTTCAGAAGCTGTGCGTATGTGTGTTCCGATGGGACAACAAGTCTAGGGGTTGTTGAACATCAATGGTAATCACCTAATTCAGATACAGTCTGCAGAACATTGAGGAGTGAAAGCTCAGATCAGTTCATCCATGTACAGCAACATTATGATCAGTTTTGAGGAGCTTTTGGAAAATTCTTAGAATGTTGGGTGCTCAAGTATACAAGTGCAACATTAAGGGTTCTGTTGGGAAGAATAGCAAATCTGGAAATTTAAGTTGGGTAATACTTGGTGGTTAAGGCAACTACAAATCATGGGCAATCAAGAATTGAGGACAATTCTTTTCGAAGAAGGGGAGTTTGCACCATGTTTGACATGATGCAAGTCTGATATAAATGTGGGGGTGTCAATTAAAGACAACCAAACAAGCCAAAGAAGTCAATCTTGATAAAAATGAGCTCAAAACCAGAAAAAAGAGCAACAGCTCAAAAATGGTGACCAGCCTACCTTGTAGACATCACCCAAAGCACACCTGAGCATATTTGGGGACACCAAGGGTAGAAATGGAATCTTGGCACTAGGATCTTTCCATCAAGCCATTGGAAGTCGATTTTCAAGCATGGGAAGACATTTAAAGAATGGGCACAAGGTCACCTGGTCGCACAAAAAGTCTGACAGCATTTTTGCTTGATTTTTGTTCTATTTTGTCTTAATTAAATGGCACATGACTTGGCACGTGTCTATTAATGTTTGTAAGGGTTGATAAACCCATGTAGATGTTTCTTAGATATGAGACTCTATATAAAGGAGTCATTAGCATGTAATAAGACAAGTTTGAATTTGAAAAATACACTTTGGATTAATTTCCTTTTCTTAGAATGTGAGTGAAACATTCTTGGTTTTGTGAGTGAAGCAAGACCACCGCCATTGTTTGATTAGGGAGTGAACCTAGTCTTGCCTTGGGTGAGTTGATTGTGAGGGTGAGTGAAGCCATTGCAAGAAACTCAATACTATCAACAAACAACAAACATTAAATCTGAATTTTCAGATTTTATGTGTGTTTCATCCTTTGTGATTCAAGAAGCGTCCAAGATTGCATCAAGAATTCTTGGACTTGATTCATCACTGTGTTAGGAGAATCCTTGACTCCAAATACGGTGCACCACCCGATCTCTTTTTCCTCATGTCTTCCTCTCTCTTGCAGACCATTTCTTTCTCCACAGCATGTTCATACATAGCTTGAAAAGACTCATATTGGCCCATCAACTTTTGGTAGCTGAAGTTGAGACCATTTTAGAAACGATCCATCTTTTTCTTCTCATCAAGCACATAGTCTGGAGCAAATCGAGCCAACTCCAAGAATTTGTTAGCATATTCAGTAACGCTAAGAGAATGTTGCCTCAAGCAAAGAAATTCTGATTCTTTTTGTCTCTGTAGAGCTGCTGGGTAGAACCTCTCCCTTACTTTCTTTAAGAAATCTTCCCATGTCCAACTTGTCGGTTGTGATGCTCCACCAGCAGATGTGGAGGCAGACGAGACACCCTTTAGGGCTCTCCACCAAAGCTCTGCAGGTCCTTCTAAATAGAATGCTGCAAGTTTAACCTTCAGATTTTCTGGGCAGTTCACCACCTCAAGAATTTTCTCAGTTTCATTGATCCAATCTTCAAGGACAATTGGATCTGTAGCACCATTGTAGGTCTTAGGCCTGTGTGTAGCAAGCCTTTTGTAGAACTTAGTCTCGTCATCCACAGCAGCATGTTGGTTGGCTATAAGCTAAATTAATTGAGCATTGGTCTCTTGTATGACTCTAAGTTGCTCTGTTAAGATATTCAGTTGGGCTTGAGGATCCATTCCTCCCCCGATTTCCTCTTGGTTCCTGCCATGAGGTAATAACTAATTAATAATTATGCCTTTAGGACAAATAGGTATGCACATGCATAACACTCTTTCTTAATTCTTATTGACTTAGTAACTTACTAACTTGTCAATTTCCATCTCATTCGATATTCCAACACTTTTAATGACGATTTTACCCTCAACTTAATATATCGTCATGCTTAGGCAACTTAGCCACATAATTAGATCATCACATGCTTACTAAGAACCTTTAAGACTTCTAGTTTACTAATGGTACTTATTTAATTATTTGATTTAAGTTAGACTTACAACTTAAATCGTTTCTTTACCAATAATCCTTAATTTTAGTTTATTTCCTAATTACTTTCATTGGTTACTCCAAACTTAAACTTCTCTAAGTTAGACTGGATATCTAATTTTCCAAATATTTTAGACAAGCTTCCAAAGCCTTGGCTCTGATACCAATTATAACCGCCCTGAATTATGAAGGCAAAGACTAATTGGAATTTAGTATTAATCAAGCGGAAGCTTGCTTTTGCCAACACAATAAAGGGGATTACTTAAAGGATAAACCAATGTCCAAGTATAATACTTGAACAACAACCAAAGCAATATAACGAAAGTCTTAACTGTCTAAAATAAAGGAAAATTACAACCATATCGAAATAAGTCCAAAGTTCAAATTACATCCTTAAAATAGTCCAAACCTAAACAACCAAACTAATAGTCTCTCAAATACAATAAAGAGATCTAAACAAAAGGGGAGTCATACTCCAACTCGGGTTCATCTTCCGCTCGTATATCCATTCTTCGTCGAGGTGCCATAGGGGTTTACTCTAAAAACAAAACCATTGAAAAACATAGAAAGTATAGTATCAGCAAAAAGGCTGAGTATAAACACACTAGTGTCCGTCAAACAAGTTATCAAAACCTTTTGATTTGAGTAAATTCATTTTGAAAGATGCTTTTTCATTTGATAAATCATATTATCATTCAAACCCAGTTTAATGGTTTTATAGTAATTTCAAATTCTCAAATTTCATCATAAATCTTAAGATCTCAGTGGATCCAATCAATTTCAAACTCATATCATAAGTTTCCATGGGTACTCTGTGAGTCATCCTGTGACTCGTTTGGCAGTCGGTCTACTGTCCGCGACATGTCCGACATGTGTAGCACAATGGTATTGTGAACAATAAGCGCTCAGCATTGGTGAGCCGTTTAATCATGCACACAACATTTGTTGTGGCATATGTACCCGCCATTTAGGCTAAATTATTTTTTTGTATATAATATATACCTTGAAATTTCAATAGCATTTGAAAAGTCAAAAATATTAACTTTTTCCTTATGATAAACATCTTTTATTTGCAACATAGCAAAACATACTTTCTACAATATAGCAAAATTCAAATCATAATATTTCCCACATGGGTAAAACATGCTTAGCATAATGATATCATCAAACATAACCTTTGTATTATACTGGGGCATCAATAACATGTATGGAAATGCATCGCAACAAAAAGTGATTAAAAACTCAAGACGATTTTTCAAGGAAGCCATTAAAATGTTTAGTTTCAATCAAAGAGTTTTGAAATTAATTCAAAATAACTATGATATAGTTCATAAGTCTTTAAAATCATTATGACAAAAGATTTCATAAAACACTATTTCCTTAAATACGAAATAGTTTTGCCGATAATAAAATCGATAATTGATTTACAAAAATACATATTAATTCTCCAACAAGACCCAAGTTAATCAAGTCATTATAATACCTTAATTAAAATGAGTTTAATGTTGTCCCATCAGATTATGATTGGTTAAGCCACTTATAATCATTTTACGATTTTTTCGACAATTACGGTATTACCGTTATTCAAATGATGTTTTAAATCCATAAATATTATAAATTATCAAAGTAAAACTTATTTTAGACTATGAGGCAGTATGTTACTAACAAAATTATAAGTTTTTGATATAGGTCTATTTTTACTCAAATTTAATTAACAATATTACACCTTTAAATAGTTAAACAATATTTATTAATTTGATAAATTAGTAAATAATCAATAATTAGCTTAATAAAATTTTACTAAAGTTCTAGAAGTCATATAATAGTTTTATTAGCTCATTTTAACTGATAAATGTCATGTATAATATTTTATATTTTTTTATATAGACATTTTATCGATAAATCAATAAAATCGGTTTAAATTATTTAAGTCCAAATAAATTAATATAAAAACTTTTATGATGTTCCAGAAACCATTTTAAGGAATATAAAATTTTAAATAACCATTAAAAATCGTGTGGGAATTTTTAATAATTAATATTGTTATTTTACCGATAAACCAAATAAAATTTATTTAAGTCCATATATGGTCACGAAAATCCATCTAAATTTTTCAACATGTATATACTGTTTATATAAGTGTCTCATAAATTTTGCATGCTCAAAAGACGTCATTTAGTATTTATTTTGTATTTTATCGTTTTCTAACTTACCGATTATTAAAAACCGAGTAAAAATTATTAAGGTCCTTAAACGTCAACAAAATCTTCTCAAAATTTTACCAAATTTAGTTACTGTCCCTATGAGTATGTGACAAAAATTTCAAGTCCATATGCCTTCATTTAGTAATTATTTTATATTATACTATTTAACAATTTACCGATAAACAATTTAACGATTACTCAAAAATCATGAAAAATTCCAAATTAAATATATTCTGGTCAAATCTTGTTGGAGACATAATAATATGATTTTATTAATTATTTTTGATGATCAAGAGTTTATGTAATACCATATTTCATAATAAGAGTTAACACCTTAAAACCCATTAAAATATCGATTTAACGAATAAATTTCAACAAAATTATTCAAGAGATTATTTTAACACATAGTTACTGGAAATTACTCTTAAAATGCATTTTAAATACTTTCAAAGTCCATAAAACCATTTCCATCACAATTACTTTCACAAAGTAGTGTAAATGATGCCTTTAAAAATACAACAATTCTTAAAATCAACATGCATGATGCCCACAATAATAATACATGTAATAAATCATTGCATACTCAAAATTATCACTTTGATATCATTTTTCAAGATTTAAAAACTTCTCTTTGGGAATTTTATTATTTTTTTTTTTAAAAACAAGTTTATAGAAAACTTTCCCAACTTGTTCTTAAACCCTTTAAAAATCACCCCATGTGACATACCTCGACTCCAAGCCTATATAAGTATTTCGTAAGCTCCTACGTAAGCTCCGATGCATTCTTAGAAGTGGTTCCAACTTCGGGTCCTTGCCCTTCAAGCCTCAACTCCAACTCTTCAACTAAACTGATGCGTTTTC
The DNA here is from genome assembly GCA_019776075.1 of Amaranthus palmeri. NCBI lineage: Eukaryota > Viridiplantae > Streptophyta > Magnoliopsida > Caryophyllales > Amaranthaceae > Amaranthus > Amaranthus palmeri. The sequence goes on along the minus strand of JAAKBH010000658.1, from coordinate 45,815 downwards.
AAGGCAAGAAGGTGTTGATGGTTTGTCAATGAGACTGAAGAATGCCTTATGTGATGACTAGCCTCAATCCAGGCCCTAACACAGACACACCTAGGTGCCTTAGTGATCAGCCTGAAAACAATGTATAATTCTGCCCAAGCACATTCATGAGGCTTATGAATGAGGTGCTTAGACCATTCTTAGGTAAGTTTGTGGTAGTATACTTGGATGACATACTTGTTTATAGTAAGCAACTACAAGACCATATAGAACATTTAAGGCAATTGTTAGAAGTGCTTAGGGAGCAGAAGCTTTATGGAAAGCTTGAGAAGTGTAGTTTCTTGATGAAGGAAGTTAGTTTCTTGGGATTCATAGTAGGACATGAGGGGATCAAGCCTGATCCTGCCAAAATTGAAGCAATAAGAGACTGGCCAACACCTAGTACTATCACATAGATTAGATCATTTCATGGCCTTGCATCATTTTACAGGAGGTTCATAAAAAATTTTAGTAGTGTCATGGCTCCTATCACAGAGTGCACTAAAAAGGGGGTGTTCCAATGGACTAGTGAGGCCCAGCAAGCCTTTGAACTAGTAAAGAAAAGGCCATGTGCAGTGCACCTGTGTAGAAATTACCTAACTTTGAAATACCTTTTGAGGTAGAATTTGATGCCAGTGGGGTAGGTATAGGGGCAGTGCTGCTGCAAGGTGGCAGGCCAATAGCTTATTTTAGTGAAAAATTGAACCAAAGTAGGCTGAATTCCTCCATCTATGATGAAACAAATGTTTCAAGCAACATAGCCCAAGGGCCCAGCAACACAAGTCCAAAGGAAGACAACAGCCAAAATCAGCTAAACAGTCTGACCTTATCCCTAGCCTCAAATCATGTAGGAAAGCATAAGCCAACTCTTTTGGCACTCAAAGGCTCACCAATAAGCCCAAGGTCAGAATTCAAGAGCCCAACCATGAAGACAACCCCTCAAGACAATATAATACAGAAAGGGGCAAAAACTACAGAAATAACAGGGAATTGGACCTATCCACTTGCACCAAATCTTGGTGAGGGCAAGAGTAAAGGAACCAAGGCCATGGACACATCCAGGAAGGGGTTAGGCAACTATACAAACCCAGAAACTAGCTTGGAAAGCCCAAGAAATTCAGAAGGAACTCTTAAAGACCAGACTGCTACTGGAGACAGAACACCAGCAGAATCTGTCTTGCAGCAGACCTTGGAGCATGTGCTGAGAGAAGTCCAAGAGCAATCAGAGGCAAACCAAGGAAGAAATGGCATCTTGACACATGGGCCAAGCCATCAAGGGCCCAGGGTTGAGCTGATCATTCATAAGGAACCCACAGGGATGGGATAAAGGTGGCCTGATCAACAGAAAATCAGACTAGAACTGTTAGCCTATTTTTGTGTTTCTGTTTTAGTTAAATAAGGTATGTGGCCTGTCACGTGCTTCCTTAAGGAGGGAAAAGTAGTTCCTAACAGCATTTTGAAAGCCTATATAAAGGCCTAGAAGCTCATGTAAAAATGACTTTGGACATTAAACACATTTTGCAATAAAAGAGGAATTTTCAGATTTTTGTTTTTCTAAGTTTTGAGGATCAAAACTTGTCCAAGAGTGAGGATCATTCTTGTACTTTGGGAGTTTAGAATTGTGGAACAATTCTAACTTTGCAAAGGATCATCACCCATCATTTAGGGTGGTTTGTTTGAGAGGAATACACAACAACAAAGGGGCTGGAATTCATTTCAGCATCAAGACCCAACCAAAACAGTCCAAGAAGCTGAATCTTGGAGCTTATCTGAAGTTTCTGAGGATTGTGTGAGGATCACCAAGCCCAGGCTTAGGAAGGCTTCAATCTCAGACCTGCAAGGAAGAATTTCCTCCTTCATACTTGCATCAACTTGGTATCAGAGCAGAGTTTCGAGGAGGGCAAAGAACACAAACAGTCAGCCTGCATCAGAGGCTGCAAATTGTCCTGTATCTTCAAGCATTAAGGGCAATTCAACAACAAAGGAATTGGAGATTGAAAGAAGCAACCACTGCATTGTTTTTTCTGAACAGGGAGTGATTCCTCTTAAAATTTTCATTTACATTTGTTTTTTACATTGCATTTTAACCAATTGCAAAAACCAAGAAAAGATACAAACACTGATTGCCTGTTTTAGGCATTGCTTACTTTACTGATTGAATATAAAGGTTTTTGTGAATTAACCATTAAAAGTTTAGTTTTGCATTCTGATATTGAATATTCTTTTAGTCCATTTAATACATCCTGCATTACTTTTTATTCCTAGATCACTTGTGTGCATCCTACATACTATTCTTAAAAATTGTTTGCTGTGTGCATCTATTCTTGATTTTCTTGGCATCCTTGTTGTATTGGACACCTGCCACTGTGACACCATGGATGGGGAGGATAGAATGAGGAACATGGAAACAGCCTTGGAGAGAATCTTGCAAAGGTTGGATCATATGGACTTAAATCAACATCAGGTTGAGGAAAGACCACCACAACCCCAAGTAGTAAGGAACATGGATGACAGAAACATTAGGATTGAAATACCTGAATTTGATGGGAACACACATGACCTAGAGACTTACCTTGACTGGGAAGATAGGCTAGAACAATACTTTGAGTTTAGGGAGACTCCACCTGAACAGCAATATAGACTAGCCAAAGTAAAAATGATCAAAGTAGCATCCACCTGGTTAGAGGGCTTGCAAAGGCAAAGGACTAGGGAAGGGAGGCATAGGATCAACTCATGGGAAAAACTAAAGAAACATTTGAGGAGGAAGTATGTGCCACCCACCTATAGGCATCAACTATACATGAAATTCAGCATTCTTACCCAGGGGAATAGGTCTGTGCAGGAGTATCTGCAAGAATGGGAAAAGCTTACAGTTCTGTGTGATGTCCATGAGATGGAAGATTTGAGAGTTAGTAGGTTTATTGCAGGGTTAAAAGAGGATATTAGAGAGAAGATGTTGTTCAACCCTCAATTGATAGTGCATGCCACTGCCAACTTAGCCATTGAAGTTGAAAAGAGTAATTTGAGGATTAAACAGCAAGCTAGTACCACCTATACCAGAAACTCTAGGACCTATACTCCTAGGAACCAACCCCCAAGTAACACCACTAGAAAAGAATCAGTAGGCCATTACAAGAAGGATTGTCCAAATGCTAGGACCTTCACCCTAAGGGAGTGGGAAGACATTAGGCAGGACACTAGGCCAAAGAAGGTTTTAATCACTAGGAATGGCCAAGAGGAGGAGACCTACTTACCTAACCCTAGGGATGAAGAAGATGGCACCTACATTGAGGATGAAGATGGAAATTTGAGGACCTTTGAGGGAGACACTGAGTCAGATGAGGATAAGGATAGGGTTCTACCTGAGGAAGAGGAGCAGTATAGCTTCATAAGCAGGAGGGTATTTCACACTACACCTAGAATCAAGAAACCTGATCAAAGGGAGAATATTTTTCAAACTAAGTGTAGAGTGAAAGGGAAGGTCTGTGATCTGATCATTGATGGAGGTAGTGAGTCCAATTGCATTAGCAAGCAACTAGTATCTGAGTTAGGATTAGAAACCAAGCCATACCCCCACCCTTATAAGATGAGATGGCTAGACAACAAAGCTAGTGGGGCTGTTGATTGGCAATGCTTAGTAAATATCACCTTAGGGACTTACACTGATCACATTCTTTGTGATGTCTTGGACATGGATGCTTGCCACCTATTGTTAGGAAGGCCATGGCAGTATGATAAGAAAACCAAGCATAATGGATATACAAACACATACACTTTAAAACATGAAGGTAGGAAGAAGGAGTTAGTACCATTACCCCCCCCCCCCCCCCCACAAGGCTGTTCCACCTAAAACCACTAAACCACCAGTGCACTATATGAATAGGAAGGAGTGTGTTAAAGAGATAGAGAGGCAGGGGAGGTGTTCCTTCTGTTCACTAAGGAAAGCAGTGAGACACACACCATACCAGCTGCATTAGAACCTTTGCTCACACAATACAAGGATATTTTCCCTGATGACCTACCACCAGGCTTACCCCCAGTTAGAGGGATTGAACATCAGATAGACTTGATACCAGGGGCTGCTTTACCTAATAAACCAGCTTATAGGACTAATCCAATGGAGACCAAAGAGCTACAGAGGCAGGTAGAGGAGCTCATGGAAAGAGGATATGTGAGGATAGTAGAAGTGTGAACAATATAACCATCAAATATAGATTTCCCATTCCTAGGATTGATGACATATTGGATGAGCTCACAGGGTATAAATGGTTTAGCAAGATTGATTTGAGAAGTGGTTATCATCAAATTAGGATGAAGGAGGGTGATGAATGGAAAACAGCATTCAAGACTAAGTATGGGTTGTATGAATGGCTTGTGATGCCCTTTGGCCTAACAGGAGCACCTAGTACCTTCATGAGGCTGATGAATGAAGTGTTGAGACCTTTTTTAGGCAAGTTCATAGTGGTTTACCTTGATGATATTCTAATTTATAGCAATGAGCTTGAGGAACACCTAGATCACCTTAGGCAGCTGTTTGAAGTATTGAGGAAACAAAAACTACTTCCTCCGTTCCGAAATACTTGCTACATTTCGATTTTGTGCACTATTCATCGTTCAAGCTTATTTTACATATTGCGACTAATGTGTAAGTAAAAATATAGTGAAGTGAGGTCTTGTTTGAATCGTCTAATCGTATATTTTCATAATATTAAATTTTTATAATTTTTAGATTAGTGTAGTTTAAGATATTAATGATCAAAATTGTGCATTGGATTACGTAAAAAAGTGAAATGTAGCAAGTATTATGGAACGGAGGAAGTATATGGTAAATTGGAAAAGTGTAGTTTTTTAATGCATGAGGTGAGTTTTTTGGGATATATAGTAGGAGAGGAGGGAGTAAAGGTTGATCCAACCAAGGTGGAGGCCATCCAGAATTGGCCTGTGCCTACTACTTTGACCCAAGTCAGGTCTTTTCATGGCCTGACCTCATTCTACAGAAGGTTTGTTAAGAACTTCAGCTATATTATGACTCCCATAACAGAATGTACCAAAAAGGGGAAATTTGAGTGGACTGTAGCAGCACAGAAGGCATTTGAAACCATTAAGGAGCATATGTGCAAGGCACCTGTGCTTAAACTACCAGACTTCACCAAACCATTTGAGGTGGAATGTGATGCTTGTGGTACAGCCATTGGAGCTGTGCTTGTGCAAGAGGGAAGACCAGTGGCCTTCTTTAGTGAAAAACTGAATCAAAGTAGACTCAATTACTCCACTAATGACAAGGAGTTCTATGCCATTGTGAGGGCCTTGGAGCAGTGGTCACACTACCTTAGGATACAGCCTTTTGTCCTATATACTGACCATGAATCCTTGAAACATATTAATGGCCAACACAAATTAAGTGGGAAGCATGCTAGATGGGTGGAATTTTTACAAACTTTCAACTTTGTTGCCAAATACAAAACAGGCAAGACAAACATAATAGCAGATGCCCTTAGCAGAAAATATAACTTCTTAGGTGTTCTGAGTTCCAAGATTATAGGATTTGAAATGATTAAACAGCACTATGAACATTGTGAAGATTTTGCTGAGATATATAAAAGCTGTGGAAAAGGACCTCAATTGCTGTTTTGCACACAAGAAGGTTTTCTGTTCAAGGGGAACAGATTGTGCATCCCTAAGATACCATTAAGGAACCTTTTGGTTAAAGAGGTGCATGAAGGTGGGCTAGCAGGACACTTTGGGATACAAAAGACTTTAGATATGCTAGCACAAAATTTTTATTGGCCTAAGATGTTGGGAACTGTAGGCAAGCACATTTTGAGATGTGAAACATGCCTCAAGGCTAAGGTTACTTTCCACAAAGGGGAATATCTTCCCTTACCAGTAGCACAGAGACCTTGGGAGCATGTTAGTATGGACTTTGTGATGCCTCTACCTAGGACTAGAAGGGGAAAGGACTCAATCATGATGGTTGTGGACAGATTTTCTAAAATGGCACACTTCCTAGCTTGTAACAAAGTAGATGATGCACAAAATATAGCTCAATTGTATTTTTCTAAAGTGGTTAAGCTGCATGGTATCCCTAAGACTATAGTGTCTGATAGGGATAGCAAATTTTTGAGTCATTTTTGGAAAACATTATGGCATTTACTTGGCACAAAACTGATGTTCAGTACTGCCTATCATCCTCAAATAGATGGGCAGACTGAAGTAACCAATAGAACCTTAGGCACTTTGCTTAGGGCAATCATAGGCAAAAATATAAGAGATTGGGACCTAAAGTTAGGGCATGCTGAGTTTGCATATAATAGGAGCCCTAGTCATGCCACCAAGCATTCACCATTTGAATGTGTGTATCGACACAATCCACCACTACCTATGACACTAATGGATGTGCCTTGTGCCAATAGGAAACAAGGAGAAGCAGGAGAATTAGTGCAGGAAATGAAAGCCTTGCATAAGCAAATCCATGACAATATTGAGCAAGTGAAACAAATGTTGTTTCAGACATTAGCATACCTGAGACAAACCAAGACAGGAATACATTGAAGCAACCAAGAATTCTCCATTTGAATGTGTTTATGGCACTAACCCTTTGATTCCCATAACACTAATTGATGTGCATTGCCATGACAGGAATGCAGGAGAATCAGTAGATATCATAGCAAAAATGAAAGGAATACACCAGCTTGTACATGATAACATTGAAGCAACAAACAGAAAGTACAAGGCCAAGGCAGACAAGCACCTAAAACAAAGGGAAGACATTAAGGCGGGAGATTTAGTCTGGATTCATGTTAGAAAAGAGAGGTTTCCACACTTGAGAAGGAACAAGCTCATGCCAAGAGCCATAGGCCCCTTTCCAGTAGTGAAGAAATTTGGAAATGATGCATATGAGATCCAGTTGTCTGCTGAATATAACATCTCACCCTTGTTCAACATAGGGGACTTGACCCTACATTCCACCACTGAAGAATTGGGGTCAATTCTTCCCCAAGAAGGGGGGGGGTTGAAACAAATGTTGTTTCAGACATTAGCATACCTGAGACAAACCAAGAGCATGAGCCAAGTCAAGAATCACAAGCATTAGTCAACAGAAAAAGAGAAAAGGAAAATCCATCATTTCAGCAGAGAATTTTCACCAAGATGGCTGCACCAAATTCTCTTGGGAAGGAAGGAGGGGAAGCCAACACTTGGGGCAACTCACAAAAAGGGTTAGCCAACTTTACCAACTAAGAACAGTACTTGAAGAGCCCTAAAACTCAAGTTAAGGCCCAAACAGACACAACTGCCAAGGGAGACAGGACAACTGAGATGACTGTCTGGCAGCAGACCTGGAGCCATGACTGGAGAGCAATGGGAGGACACCTGGACCCAACCAAAGGAGGAAATGGAATGTCCCTACATGGACCTATAAAAGTCAAGGGCCCAGGACCCTACTGATGATCAACCGAGAAGGCCAGAGCCAAAGCTAAAGGAGGCCTGGTTCACATAATCTAAATGAGCAATTTGTAAATTTGACTAAGTGTCTGTTTTGTTTTTGTTGTTAATGAACATGTGCTGGTCATGTGAGGGGTTATTTTCAAGAAACCCTCCTAAATGACCGTTATAGTGGTTTAGAAGCCTATATATAGGCTCATTGTGTAATGTACAAACACACTTGCTATTCAATACAAACAAATTAGAGGAATTTCAGAAACTTCTGTTTTTTTCAATCTTGCGGTTGTGTGTGCAACTTCATCTGAGGCTTTGGAGATCAAAGAGGCTGTGGAACAGGCTTTGATATTCAAAGTCATACATAAACAAAGGGAGGAAACTTTGTTTATGAAATAAGGAGAGGAATTTGGGAGCAGGAACCAAATTTCAATCCATCTACTCATCAGAAATTCAAGAACCTGATTCTTGAAACTTCTGACTACTAGCCCACCTATCTGTACTTGGTGAGGGACATTTTCAGACATCTAAAGTAAGCCAAAGGGTATTCCAGAATCTTGGGAGTGCAGAGATTCAGATTTCATCATTGACAGAACATAATGTCAACATAACAAGGCTACAACACCTGAGTTAACAACCCCAGTTCACAACTGTTTCAGAATTATACATTGTTTTCAGGCTGATCACTAAGGCACCTAGGTGTGTCTGTGTTAGGGCCTGGATTGAGGCTAGTCATCACAAAAGGCATTCTTCAGTCTCATAGACAAACCATCAACACCTTCTTGCCTTGAAAACGCATCAACTTGGTATCAGAGCCCTGTTTCGAAGAGGGCAAGGAACGTTCAAGAACAGAAATCAAGAAGATGCTGCAAATTGTCCTGTGCCTGCAAATTTGGAATTCAACCTATCTTGAAGGAGTCAAAAATTGGTTTACAGCTTCCAAATCAGTTTGTATCTTCAAAGGGACGTATAATCTTTCTTAAACTTTTTCATTTTGTGTCATTTCATTCAATAAATCCCCAAGGAGTAGAAAACACACACAGTGCACTAAAATTTCAGAATCTTGAAGTCTTTTCTTGTAAGGCCTGTTTCTGTTTTTCTTGATTGTTGATTAATCATCATTTTTGTGTGACCAAAAACATGGATTGGGAAGGTAGATTTGAGGCCCTAGAAGCTACAGTGGAGAGGCTGGTCCAAGGTTTGAACCATGTAGGTTTAGGACCACATCCACAGCAAGACAGACCTATACCCAACCCTAGACCCTATGAAGACAGGACCATTAGAGTGGACATCCCTGAATTTGATGGACACACTCACAACCCTAGTCACTACCTAGAGTGGGAAGAGAGGATTGACCAATACTTTGAATTTCAGGAGACTCCACCAGATAGACAGTTTAAGCTAGCCAAGGTGAAAATGATCAAACTAGCATCAACATGGCTAGAAGGGGTACAAAGACAGAGAGTAAGAGAGGGTAGACCTAGGATAGATTCATAGATTAAACTTAAAAAACATTTAAGAAGAAAATATGTGCCTTCTACATACAAGCAACAACTGTATGTACAATTTAGGAAAAATTGAAATGAATGAGCAAAAAAATAAAAAAAAATCATTAATCGAAACGTTTTGCAAACTTTATCCCAAAATGAGCACTTTTTCCCCTGGCCTGAGGTTCGGATGTGTTCGCTGTTACTAACAGCGAACAAGGAGCTTTTTTTTTTAAAACAGAAATGGGCTGTGTTCGCTGTTACTAACAGCGAACAAGCACGAGGGTCTTAAATCAGCAGCAGCTCCTTCTTCCTCATTTCCCCCTTTCAAGTTTAAACCCTAAACCTAATATACGAAAAAACCTCTTGCATTTCCGCCATTTTCACTACTTTAAATCTTCAATTTAGCCTCTTATCTTCCAATCCAACACTATTTAAGTGGTCTTGCTCTTGATTTCACTTGTTTAAGGTATAAATTTACTCTTTTTTTGTCATTATTTTCGAAATTTAGGGTTTTTTCTTATATTATGTGTTTGTTTCAAATGTAGGCAATTCTTGTTCAATCAATAGTTATTTATATCAAATTTAGCTGTTTAAGGTAAGTTCTTAGTTAGTTTTTGGTCTTTTGTTCATTGTTTTGATTATGGTTCATTGTCTTTAACTTTGTTTATGGTGATTATATTGATTTTGGTTATGATGATGTATGTAGTTAATTGTGTATACTGTTTTTGATTAGTTAATCGATTATATTAGTATATGTATTAAATTTGAATTATTTAATTACATAAATGTAGTTCATTATGTACGTATAGTCATGAATGTGCTTGGTGATGATGTTGATTTGTATGTATTTATGTAGAAATGGCTTCGTTTCGTGTGAGTGTTGCATGTTTTTGGGATGGTTCCATTCGTACAAGTGGTAGCAAGGTTACATATCTTGGGGGTAAAACTAAATTGTTTACGTGCAACTCAAATTTGGATTTCAATGACTTTCATCGTCTTGTATGTTCTAAGATTGGAATTGACCGCACACGAACACGAACTGTTGTTAAGTTGTCTTTTAAATACCGCTTGAGTGATGAATGGGTAGTTTTTCCTGTTGAGGATGATGATTCTTTAGATGTTATGTGGGAGCAATCAAAGGCTAACTCTCCTCCCTCTGTGGAGATATACGTAGAACTGCTACATCGAGGCAAACAAACTTTGAATGTTACTTCTAATCCTTCTCCTACGCCTATGCCCATTGTAACCCAAGAAACTCCAAGCACCTCTGTTCCCTCCCCTTCTCCTACTCCTTGTGATGATCCCACTGTTAATTTAGGAGAAAGTAGTCAACTTATACCTTGGGATGATGGTAATGAGAGTAATGAGCTTGTTGATTCCCCTTCTGAGGATGATGTGGATGTGGATGAGGAAGCCATAGCTAATCAAATCATCGTTCCTCCCACACCTTATGCCCGATGTCCACCTTTGGATGAATATGAAGAGGACAACTCTTGGAGGACTTGGGTTAGTGATACCACATACACCGAAGATGGGGAGCTTGAAAAGGGTATGATATTTGATAGTAAGGAATCTTTGTTGGAAGCTGTTAGAGTCTATCATATTCGTAGGAATGTAGAGTATAGAACAGAGACTTCTAATCAAACTTATGTGTCATTGAAGTGTAAGAGGGGATGTTCTTGGAAACTAAGGGCTAGGGTAAATCCATATTCTACCTCATGGTTTATTTCAAGATACAATGGTAAGCATGGGAATTGTGTGTTGTGTAGTGACACCGCGACAGCTGGACATATTCATTTGACGTCCTCTGTGATTAATAATATGATTAGGAATTGTGTTTCCAGAGACCCTTCAATCAAGGTGTCTGTTGTGCGTCAGATGGTGAAAGATCGATTTGGTATAGATGTGACTTACAAGCTAGCTTGGTGTGCTAAGCAACAAGCACTTTTATCAATTTATGGTACTTGGGAGGATTCCTATTCCCTTCTTCCACGCTTTTTAAAAGCCTTGCAACAATGTAACCCGGGCACAGTAGTTGAGTGGTTCTTTAAAGAAGACAATGACGTGGGTGTGTATGTTCGTCCTAATATTAGGACCTTTCAACGTGTGTTTTGGGCTTTTAGACCTAGTATAGAGGGATTTAAGTTTTGTAAACCTCTAATCGCCATCGATGGTACACACTTGTATGGTAAGTACCGTCATACCTTATTGACTGCGATTGCACAGGATGGTGAAAAGGGTATATTCCCACTTGCATTTGCCTTGGTTGAGAAAGAATGTGTGTCTGCGTGGTCTTGGTTTATGGCCTGTATTCGTAAGCATGTAACACAGAAGATGGGATTGTGTATTATCTCTGATAGACATGCAGGTATTTTAGCAACGATGGAGGAGATTGATTGGCAACCACCAAACGCTTATCATAGGTTATGTTTACGTCATTTGCTCAGTAACTTTAATCGTGCTATGGGTAATGTTCAGCTTAAGAAGTTGTTTGGTAAGACCGCTGAGCAAAGACAACACTCTAAGGTTGTTGAGGGATTGAGGCAAATTGGGGTTGCAAAACGTGAAGCTCTTTTTTGGATTGATGAAGTCGGTGAAATGTCTAAGTGGTCATTGTGTCATGATGGAGGTCACAGGTATGGTGTGACTAACACTAACCTAGCTGAGGTATTCAACTTTGTGATGAAGGGTGTAAGGTTCTTGCCATTAACTACATTAGTTGAATTCACCTTCTATCGAGTCAATGATTACTTTGTGCAAAGACGCGAACGTGCTAGTGCATGGATGGTTGGTGGAAGTATGTACACCTCTCATGCAACGAGGATTATCACTAGAAACACTGAGAAAGCGAACTTCCATGAAATAGTGGCTTTCAATTACACAACAGGAGTGTTTGAGATTAAGACTGGGCGGGGAAATAGAGGATCGGCAAAGGGTGGCAAGATTCATACAGTGGACATGAATCGAAGGACATGCACATGCAACAAAGTGGAAATATATCACTTACCTTGTTCACATGTCCTTGCTGTATGCATAAAAAGACACCTATCTTATGATCGTTTCGTGGATCCTTGCTACACCTCACAGAGTTACGCCAACACATATGAATCAAGCTTTATGCCTATGATCGACAAGAGGTCATGGCCAGAGTACTCTGGTGTAGAGATTAGACACGACCCGGATCACATTCGTGGTAAGGGTAGGCCTAAGTCTAGGAGGATTGCCAACGAAATGGATGAAGGGAGGAGGAAACGTGGAACTTGTCGTCGTTGTGGAAACCAAGGTCACAACAGCAGAACTTGTACATCCAGGTTATAACAATATTATTGTTATTAGTATTATTAATATTATTATTAAAGTTAATATGACATTCTTAACGTGCACATATATGATATGATTAATATTATATGTATAGACATACACTTTAATCTGTCTTTATTGTTCTTTATTGCAGCAGTGGTACAGATGGATCCAGCAGCTCCAGGACCGCACGATCCTAGCGTCCTGCACATGCAGGACGATCATCGGAGCAGCGTACTATGGGATGCCCAGGTTAGTATGACTTGCGCATATATGTTAAGATTATTATTGTTTTGATTTGATGCTTATAATTATTCTTCTTATTACAGGTCTCAGATGCAGACACCATATACACTAGGCATCCCGACTCTGCTCCGTGGGAGATTGACGAGCGGATCATACCTTACGTGCAGCAGGCGAGGTTGTATGACTTCCACCTAATCGCGTACGGTAGAGTTGATCGTGCGCTTGTCACATCATTGCTGGAGCGCTGGCGTCAAGAGACGCACACATTCCATCTTCCTATGGGTGAGGCCACTATCACCCTCTTAGATGTAGCTGTTCTGACACGGCTACCCATTGAGGGTACAAGTCATCCCACCACCGTGCGACACTGGGGTCGATTTACATCAGTCTTCGCGTAAGGGTACAGCTCCCAAGGACTGGAGTGCGATCAATAGACGCCACATAGATCGCTGGAATGATAGACTAGAGCTGATAGCTCAGGGTGCGCCGATCGATGATGCTGAGTCATCTACAAGTGCTGATTACATGCCATGGTACCTCTCCATCACTCGGCGATGGATGACACCACGAGCTGTACGGGCTGCGTCACAGTATATTCCTGCCGCGCCAGCTATGACACAGTTTGTAAGTTTTCTTACATGTTTAATTAATCACAAATACAACATTCATAAGATCGTATTAACTTTACTAAATATTTGATTGCAGGCACAAGGTTACGCAGCGGTGATCCAGTCTACCCATGAGCAGCCTGTACGAGATATTGCCCACGGCATGCTCCATGGCACTCAGTTCCAGCACTTCATCCCGGAAGTGGCTGAGGAGGCTCCACCTGCTACCCACGAGGTCCAGCCCCCCTCTCCAGCTCAGGACATTCATTTAGAGGAGGTCGACTTGTCCTACCCCTTGCATGGTACGGGGTCCTCGCAAGCTGGGTCATCGCAGTACCAATCACCTCCTATCCGCGACCGACTCAACCCCGCCTATTATCAAAGGAGGCGTAAGAGGCCATCACAGTTGGAGAGGGTGTAGGAAGAGGATAACGATTAGTTTGTATTTTGTAGTACATTAAACATTGTAGGATAATGAACATTTGTAGTATTTTGATATTTATATTATGTGATGTTTGTATATATATCGTTTTTATCCTATTTTGAATGACACAAAGATAATCACTTCATAACAAATGGAAGAAATCGATAAGTCAACATAGTTTCATTAATAATGATTACCAATACAACGTTCATTCATTACATATAACCATTACAACTTAAGTAGGCTTAATAAACTTTTTCAAAATCCTCTCGGTTTCTTCACTTCTTTGTGCTTTATCCATTGCTTTTCTTTTCAGGTTATCTATCTCGTTTCTAAGCTCTTCATTCTCCTTATCAAGCTTAATAATGATTTCTTTTTGCCAAGGGGTGCCCTCAGGATCAACCCACCTAAAGTATGTGCATCTCAAATTTTCATCTTCAGATAGTGGACATGCAACATATCGACGTCCAGGATCAAAATCGCTCCAATCGCGACCATATTCAACCTCATAACCACAATAACATAATTCTTCCATTGAATGAATGATGCTTTGTGAAATTTAACGAAATCTAAAAACAAACATGAATTAAACGTTAATGAAACACATAATATTAATATTATAAATAACTTTGAACAATACATATAATTTACCCTAAACATACCTCAAATCTACTTCAAAGGGATTATAAGGTATACATTAGAGTGAATAATGATAAGGTATTTATAGAACTTCACTCAACGGCTATATTCTAAGTATACAACGGCTATAATTTGAAAATACAACGTTTTAAAAAGTCAAAAAAAAAAAAAAAGTTAAAGTGCTGTTCGCTGTTACTAACAGCGAACAAATTGAAAACCAGACAGACACCTGTTCGCTGTTAGTAACAGCGAACACAATTAAATTATGTTTTTTTAAAAAATATGCTCCTTGTTCGCTGTTAGTAACAGCGAACATACTTAAACACTGTTTTAAAAAAATAAGCCCCTTGTTCGCTGTTACTAACAGCGAACCGGTCCGAACCACAGCTCAGGGTAAAAACTGCTCATTTTGGGATATAGTTTCAAAAGTGTTTCGATTAATGATTTTTTTTTAAATTTTTGCTCATTCATTTCAATTTTTCACAATTTAGTATCCTGACCCAAGGAAACAAGTCTGTGCAGGACTACATCCAAGAGTGGGAGAGATTGAGTGTGCTTTGTGACCTTAATGAACCAGAAGACATGAGGGTAGGAAGATTCATAGCAGGGCTAAGAGAGGAAATTAGGAGGAAGGTGATCTTTACCCTGACCTTACTATTCACTCAGTAGGACACTTGGCCTTAGAAATTGAAAAGAACAGGAAGAAAGGACATCCTTGCCATACTTACCCCAAGACCAGTAGGACCTATACACCTAGGATCACAGTGAACACCAATATACCAAAGAAAGACACCCCAATGTCAGTAGCAAAGGACACATATACCAAACAGCCTGCACCTATTAAGGACCCTAAGGAGATGGTTTGTTTTAAGTGTAATGGCAAGGGCCATTATAAGAGGGATTGCCCCAATGCTAGAGCCTTTACCATGCAGGAATAGGATGACATCAAGCAAGATACCAGGCCAAAGGTAATCTTGGTGTCCAGAAATGGTAAGGAGGAGGAGGTGTGGCCTCAAACCAATAGAGAGGACCCTGATGGCACTTATGTAGTAGGAGAGGATGGGACTTTGCAAGCTTTTGAGGGAGAGAACAGTGAGTCAAAGGAAGAAGACCCTGAGAGGATAGAACCTGAGGAAGGGGGACACTTTAATTTCATAGTGAGGAGAAGTTTTCACACCACTACTAAGCCTACTAAGTCAGACCAAAGGGAAAATCTGTTTCAGACTAAGTGTAGGATAGAGGGGGAACTATGTGACCTTATCATTGATGGAGGTAGTGAGTCAAACTGCATTAGCCAAGACCTAGTCAATAGGCTACAACTTAAGACTAGACCCCACCCCCATCCTTACAAGCTAAGGTGGCTAAATGAGAAGGCTAGTGGATTGGTTAAGAAGCAGTGCTTAGTCAATATAACCTTAGGCACCTACACTGATCAGGTTCTGTGTGATGTGCTCAATATGGATGCTTGCCATCTACTTTTGGGTAGACCTTGGCAATATGACAGAAGGACCATCCATAATGGCTACACCAACACATACACCTTGACATATAATGGGAAAAAGAAGGAATTAGTACCTCTACCACCAACTAAGGCTATTCCACCCAAGGAGAGTAAGACTCCAACCCATCTGATCACTAGGAGAGTCTGTGAAAAAGAGATTAAGGGAAATAGAGTGATTTACATTCTGTTTACCAAAGAGACTAGTGAGTCTCCATCCATACCACCTGAAGTAGAAACCTTGATTAAGCAATATGAAGATGTTTTTCCCACTGACCTGCCTCCTGGACTACCACCCCTAAGAGGCATTGAACATCAGATTGACTTGGTGCTAGGGGCAAGCTTGCCTAACAAGCCTGCATATAGGACTAATCCCTTTGAAACCCAAGAACTGCAGAGACAAGTAGAGGAGCTAATGCAAAGAGGTTATGTGAGGGAAAGCTTAAGTCCATGTGCAGTGCCTACCTTGCTTGTGCCCAAGAAGAATGGCACATGGAGGATGTGTATAGACAGTAGAAGTGTGAACAATATCACTGTGAAATATAGGTTTCCTATACCTATAATAGATGACTTGCTAGATGAATTAGCTGGCTCACAATGGTTTAGTAAGGTGGATCTCAGAAGTGGTTATCATCAAATTAGGATGAGGGAGGGAGATGAATGGAAGACTGCTTTTAAAACTAAGTATGGACACCATTCTTGGGAAAATTTATAGTAGTCTACCTTGATGATATACTAATTTACAGCAAGGACTTGTCTGAGCACCTAGATCATTTGAAGCAGCTATTTGAGGTTCTAAGGAAGCAGAAATTATATGCAAAGTTGGAGAAATGTAGCTTTTTGCTGCCTGAGGTGAACTTCCTAGGTTACATTGTAGGCAAAGATGGGATCAAGGTGGATCCAAGTAAGGTCAAAGCAATACAGGACTGGCCTGCACCTACTACCCTTACCCAAGTTAGGTCATTTCATGGCTTAGCTTCTTTTTACAGAAGATTCATCAAGAATTTTAGTAGTGTGATGGCACCTGTCACTGAATGCACAAAGAAAGGGAGGTTTGAGTGGACCCCTGCTGCACAAAAGGCATTTGAAACCCTCAAGGACATGATGTGGAAAGCCCCTGTGCTCAAGCTTCCTGACTTCACCAAGCCTTTTGAGGTTGAGTGTGATGCATGTGGGACAGGCATAGGAGCAGTACTTGTGCAAGAGGGAAGGCCAATAGCATTTTTTAGTGAAAAACTCAATCACAGTAGACTTAACTATTCAACATATGACAAGGAGTTTTATGCTATCATTAGGGCTTTAGAACATTGGTCTCACTATCTTAGAATCCAACCATTTGTGTTGTATACAGACCATGAGTCCCTTAAACATATCAATGGCCAACATAAGTTGAGTAGTAGGCATGCAAGATGGGTGGAGTTCATGCAAACCTTTGATTTCTCAGCTAAATATAAGGCAGGCAAAACCAATGTGATAGCTGATGCCTTAAGCAGGAAATACAACTTGCTTGGCATTCTTAATGCAAAAATGTTAGGCTTTGAGCTAATTAAGGATCACTATCAGCACTGTCCTGATTTTGCAGAGATATACCAAGCATGTTAGTCTAGACCCCAAGGACTATTTAGTGTACAAGAGGGATTCCTGTTTAAAGGGAATCAGTTGTGTATACCTAAAATACCTATGAGAACCTTATTAGTGCAGGAGATACATGAAGGAAGTCTAGCAGGCCATTTTGGCATTCAGAAAACATTAGACATGCTTGCCAAACACTTTTATTGGCCTAGAATGCTTGGTACAGTAGGGAAGTACATTTTGAAGTGTAAAGTTTGTCTAAAAGCCAAAGTAACTGTTCACAAAGGGGAATATATACCTCTACCAGTTCCACATAAGCCATGGGAACATGTTAGCATGGACTTCATGATGGCTCTACCTAGGACAAGGAAAGGGAAGGACTCAATAATGGTGGTAGTGGATAGATTCTCAAAAATGGCCCATTTCATACCTTGCACCAAAACAGATGATGCCCCTAACATAGCCAACTTATACTTTACTGAGATCATAAGGCTACATGGAGTACCTAGGTCCATAGTTTCTGATAGAGACAGCAAGTTTATGAGTTATTTTTGGAAAACCTTGTGGAAATTGCTAGGCACAAAGCTGTTATTTAGCACTGCAGACCATCCCCAAACTGATGGTCAGACTGAGGTTACCAACAGAACTTTGGGCACCTTACTGAGGGTGTTAGTAAGTAAGAACCTAAGAGACTGGGACACTAAGTTATGTCATGCTGAATTTGCCTATAATAGTGCCCCTAGTCATGCCACTAAACATTCTCCATTTGAATGTGTTTATGGCACTAACCCTTTGATTCCCATAACACTAATTGATGTGCCTTGCCATGACAGGAATGCAGGAGAATCAGTAGATATCATAGCAAAAATGAAAGGAATACACCAGCTTGTACATGATAACATTGAAGCAACAAACAGAAAGTACAAGGCCAAGGCAGACAAGCACCTAAAACAAAGGGAAGACATCAAGGTGGGAGATTTAGTCTGGATTCATGTTAGAAAAGAGAGGTTTCCACCCTTGAGAAGGAACAAGCTCATGCCAAGAGCCATAGGCCCCTTTCCAGTAGTGAAGAAATTTGGAAATGATGCATATGAGATCCAGTTGCCTGCTGAATATAACATCTCACCCTTGTTCAACATAGGGGACTTGACCCTACATTCCACCACTGAAGAATTGGGGTCAATTCTTCCCCAAGAAGGGGGGGGGGGGTTGAAACAAATGTTGTTTCAGACATTAGCATACCTGAGACAAACCAAGAGCATGAGCCAAGTCAAGAATCACAAGCATTAGTCAACAGAAAAAGAGAAAAGGAAAATCCATCATTTCAGCAGAGAATTTTCACCAAGATGGCTGCACCAAATTCTCTTGGGAAGGAAGGAGGGGAAGCCAACACTTGGGGCAACTCACAAAAGGGGTTAGTCAACTTTACCAACCAAGAACAGGACCTGAAGAGCCCTAAAACTCAAGTTAAGGCCCAAACAGACACAACTGCCAGGGGAGACAGGACAACTAAGATGACTGTCTGGCAGCAGACCTGGAGCCATGACTGGAGAGCAATGGGAGGACACCTGGACCCAACCAAAGGAGGAAATGGAATGTCCCTACATGGACCTAAAAGTCAAGGGCCCAGGACCCTACTGATGATCAACCGAGAAGGCCAGAGCCAAAGCTAAAGGAGGCCTGGTTCACATAATCTAAATGAGCAATTTGTAAATTTGACTAAGTGTTTGTTTTGTTTTTGTTGTTAATGAACATGTGCTGGTCATGTGAGGGGTTATTTTCAAGAAACCCTCCTAAATGACCGTTATAGTGGTTTAGAAGCCTATATATAGGCTCATTGTGTAATGTACAAACACACTTGCTATTCAATACAAACAAATTAGAGGAATTTCAGAAACTTCTGTTTTTTTCAATCTTGCGGTTGTGTGTGCAACTTCATCTGAGGCTTTGGAGATCAAAGAGGCTGTGGAACAGGCTTTGATATTCAAAGTCATACATAAACAAAGGGAGGAAACTTTGTTTATGAAATAAGGAGAGGAATTTGGGAGCAGGAACCAAATTTCAATCCATCTACTCATCAGAAATTCAAGAACCTGATTCTTGAAACTTCTGACTACTAGCCCACCTATCTGTACTTGGTGAGGGACATTTTCAGACATCTAAAGTAAGCCAAAGGGT
Organism: Amaranthus palmeri; assembly: GCA_019776075.1. Taxonomy (NCBI): domain Eukaryota; kingdom Viridiplantae; phylum Streptophyta; class Magnoliopsida; order Caryophyllales; family Amaranthaceae; genus Amaranthus; species Amaranthus palmeri. Next base: position 26,405 of record JAAKBH010000658.1, on the reverse strand, counting down.
ATTCCAGAATCTTGGGAGTGCAGAGATTCAGATTTCATCATTGACAGAACATAATGTCAACATAACAAGGCTACAACACCTGAGTTAACAACCCCAGTTCACAACTGTTTCAGAATTATACATTGTTTTCAGGCTGATCACTAAGGCACCTAGGTGTGTCTGTGTTAGGGCCTGGATTGAGGCTAGTCATCACATAAGGCATTCTTCAGTCTCATTGACAAACCATCAACACCTTCTTGCCTTGAAAACGCATCAGCAAGCTAACAGGAACACAAGTCCAAAGGAAGACAGCAGCCAAAATCAGCTAAATAGTCTGACCTTGTCTCTAGCCTCAAATCATGTAGGAAAGCATAACCCAACTCTTTTGGCACTCAAAGGCTCACCAACAAGCCCAAGGTCAGAATTCAAGAGCCCAACCATGAAGACAACCCCTCAAGACAACATAATACAGAAAGGGGAAAAAACTACAGAAATAACAGGGAATTGGACCTATCCACTTGCACCAAATCTTGGTGAGGGCAAGAGTAAAGGAACCAAGGCCATGGACACATCCAGGAAGGGGTTAGGCAACTATACAAACCCAGAAATTAGCATGGAAAGCCCAAGAAAGTCAGAAGGAACTCTTAAAGACCAGAAATTAGCAGACCTTGGAGCATGTGCTGAGAGAAGTCCAAGAGCAATCAGAGGCAAACCAAGGAAGAAATGGCATCTTAACACATGGGCCAAGCCATCAAAGGCCCAGGGTTGAGCTGATCATTCATAAGGAACCCACAGGAATGGGATAAAGGTGGCCTGATCAATAGAAAATCAGACTAGAACTGTTAGCCTATTTTTGTGTTTCTGTTTTAGTTAAATAAGGCTTGTGGCCTGTCACGTGCTTCCTTAAGGAGGGAAAAGTAGTTCTTAACAGCATTTTGAAAGCCTACATAAAGGCCTAGAAGCTCATGTAAAAATGACTTTAGACATTAAACACATTTTGTAATAAAAGAGGAATTTTCAGATTTTTGTTTTTCTAAGTTTTGAGGATCAAAACTTGTCCAAGAGTGAGGATCATTCTTGTACTTTGGGAGTTTAGAATTGTGGAACAATTCTAACTTTGCAAAGGATCATCACCCATCATTTAGGGTGGTTTGTTTGAGAGGAATACACAACAACAACAACAACAAACATTTGATTTTGTAGCCAAGTATAAATTTGGAAAAACCAACGTGATTGCAGATGCCTTGAGTAGGAAACAGCATCTTCTAGCCTTACTTGAAACTAAGATATTGGGTTTTGAAATGATTAAAGAACATTATGCTACTGATGAGGATTTCAAGGACATCTATACCAAGTGTTTGGAAGGACCTAGTGGCACATACCATTTAAACCAAGGAAACAGGTTGTGTATACCATAGCTACCTCTGAGGGTGTTGTTGGTTAAGGAAGTACATGAGGGTTGTTTAGGAGGACATTTTGGGATTCAAAAGACCCTGGACATGCTGGCTTAACATTTTTATTGGCCCAAAATGTTGGGAACAGTGGGTAAATATGTACTAAAATGTGAAACATGTATCAAGGCCAAGTTAGTTTTTCACAGAGGGGAATATAAACCTTTACCTGTGCCCGAGAGACCCTGGGAGCATCTGAGTATGGATTTTGTGATGGCCTTACCTAGAACAATTAGAGGAAAAGACTCCATCATGGTAGTAGTAGATAGGTTTTCCAAAATTAGCCATTTCATTGCCTGCACCAAGGTTGAAGATGCACAAAGTATAGCCAGACTGTTCTTTGATGAAGTAGTTAGATTGCATCGAATACCTAAGAGCATAGTGTCTAATAGGGATTCCAAGTTTTTGAGTGTTTTCTGGACTACATTGTGGAAATTACTAGGAACTAAGCTTTGCTTCAATACTGCTCATCATCCACAGACTGATGCGCAAACAGAAGTAACAAACAAGACCTTAGGAACCCTTTTAAGGACCTTGGTTAGTAAACACCTCAGGGATTGGGACATCAAGCTTAGTCATGCAGAATTTGCTTATAATAGGAGTCCTAGTTGTAGCACTAAGTACACTCCTTTTGAATGTGTGTATGGTGCTAATCCATCATTACCTTTTACACTCATAAATGTGCCTTTGAATCACAGGATGCATATCTCTGCAAAGGAACAAGTTGATACACTGTTGCAGATCCATAAACACTGCATGATAACATTGCAAAATAATCAGCCCAAATATTTCCAGAATATTGCAAGATCAATTCAGCCCCAAATAAATTCAAGGAGATCTCTTGCAATATAGCCGTTGGATGCTAGCTTTATTTCAGAATTTTGCAAGATTATTTTCCAGAATATTTGAAGAATAATGCAAAGGATATTTCAGCCCAATCTTTGCATTATAGCCGTTTTTTTTTATTTTGTATCTTTTGTGCTTGCTTTTAGTCTTAGTATAAATAGGCTTGTAACTTGCTGGTTCAGCATTCACTTTTGATTAATAAAAACTATAACCTTTGAGCATTTTCCTTGTTCTTATTTTGCAATCTGTTTTAACTTGGATTAGTTAGAATACATTGAAGTTCCTTTGCTTTTCAATCTTTGGCTAAGTTTGAATGTGTTCTAAGGAGCCCTTAGTTTTAATTCGTGGTGTATCTGTATCGAATTAAGCCTTTGGTTCAGCCATTTTCTAGTTGATCTATTCAACATATCTTTTTAATTCCCTTGTTACAAAATAAACTCACAAAAACACAAAAACAATACAGAATTATCTTAGTCTAATTTTGAATTACAATTTCATATAAACGTGTGTTATAGCTGGTTGTGTTTAAGACATAGTCAACCTATATCAATCAGCAATCACATTTGTTTTTCCTGCCTTGTACTTAGCTGCAAAGTCAAAGGTTTGCAAAAATTCTACCCATCTTGCATGCCTACCACTCAACTTATGCTGGCCATTGATATGCTTAAGAGACTCATGGTCTGTATACAACACAAATGGTTGGATTCTAAGGTAGTGAGACCAATGTTCTAATGCCCTAATGATAGCATAAAATTCCTTATGAACCAAGTCCGAGTGAAGGCACATTTACTACAAATCCAGACCAAGACAATACTCATGACAGCAACTTGGATGAATTGAAGAGTATGGAATTTCATGGGTTGGATAGGACAAAGGAGACTACCAAAACGATCCTCATCTTACTTAATCCGGATTAGCACAACGTTTTGATCAACACATGAAGTCTTGGCGCAAATAGGCATTACATAATTCAATGAGGCATTACATTTTTTGGACTAGCAGCTGCCACATCCAAATACACACGGCACAGCTGGCCTCTTTTATTTGGCATGGGTATTCTTCACTTTTTAGGCCCATATAATCCTAGTGCTATTTTGTCTTTTGTGAGGAAAGCATCTATATAAGAGACTCCTAAACACTTTGTAAGACACATTGGACCTTTTTTTAATAAACATTTGAGGTATTTCAGTAAAATACTCAACTCCCCCTCCTCTCGGTTTTTAGTGTTTCAAGAAATCAAGAGGTTCATCCTCCTTCCAAGATCCGGTGGGATTCAAGAGGAGCGTGAGGGAAGCGGCCTCGGACCCAAGAGGGTGACGGTGTCCTTCTCACGAGCATTTAGTCTTCAAGGCTGATTGTTCCAATCAAAGTCGACCGATTTTTAGTCGATTCCATTGCCGGTTCTGTTCAAGAGTCGTCCCTGACCCCATTTCGCAACGACCCCCCCTCCACTTGGTGCAACATGGTATCAGAGCCAGGTTGGCGGCAGATTCGACCAAGGTGGAGGCGCCATCGTCCACTGACCGGAAAAGTCGAAGAAGTTGGAGCGAAAGATTGACTGAAAATTGCGGCAGTTTCTGTAAGGTTTGGAGTGAGTTTTCTTAATTGCATAAAATCTCAGGTAATCTAACTTATTGAGAATTCAATTGAAAGCACAAGAAAGAAGGTACTTGCATTGAGTCTTAACCGAAAATTTTCGCAACCCTAAATTTTGAAATTTTCAATTCATTTGAATTTCTTGATTTACTGATCTTCGTAAAGTGATTTTCGCATACTGTTATTAGCATTTTCTTGAAGTATTGTTATTTCACTTGAAGATTAGAAGTAACACTTGGTGGAATTTTTTTTATTTTTTTATTTTTTTAATTTTTATTTTTATTTTTAATTTTTTTTCATTAAGAAATTTGTTTGGTACTGTTATTAAGAATTTCATTGATTTTGCTTGAGTACTGTGCTAATATTCTTGAATTCCATGTTCTGACATTGTTCTTAATTCACATTGTAATTTCATATTCTTGATTTTTCTTCATTTTTCAATTGCTTTCGTGGTACTTGTTTTCGTAGTAACTGGCTCATATTATTGATTTTCTGGTTGTTATTGGTACTATATTTGTCATATTTGTTGGTTCAAATATCAATTGACTCAAAACTGCGTATTTGATAGTGGTACTACTGTATTGGTCTTGTTTTGATGTTAGAATCTATATTTTGATTATTTGAGTATCATTGGTTGTTTGGTATTATTTTGATATTATTGATATCTCATTTGTTACTTTCGATGTCCTGTTCGTTGGTTTAAGTTGTGGAAAGAAGTATCTGGGTTCATTTGATTGTTTAGCTTGGTCCATTTGTATCCTTATTGTTGCTATTCTGCTGTTGGTATATTTCATAGTGAGTCTCTGGTATATAGTTATACAATAGACTTAGAGGAAAAGTTAGAAGTTCTTACCGATATAGTTAAGCAACTAGCTCTTAACATGACCAACAACACAGGAAATCAAGGAGACCGAACCATACCCCAACATCAAAGTCCTAGAGTCATTGAAGATAGGACCCTTAGAATAGACCTTCCTGAGTTCGATGGTCATTCCCCTGACCCAGAGGTATACCTAGAATGGGAAGCCAATATGGAGAGATATTTTGACTTTAAGGATACCCCTCCTGAGTACCAGTTTAAGTTTGCAAAGATCAAATTGACTAAATTGGCAGCTGTGTGGTTGGAAGGAGTGCGGAAACAAAGGAGGGAGGATAGGGAGAGGATTAGTAGCTGGGATAAACTTAAAAAACATCTCAGACGGAAATATGTCCCACGAAATTATAGACAACAGTTATATATGCAATGGGGCACCTTAAGGCAAGATAATAGGACTGTATCCGAGTACATAAGTGAGTGGGAAAGACTATCTGTGGTGTGCGACACCAATGAGACAGAAGAAATGAAAATGGGCAAGTTTATAGGGGGCTTAAGAGAAGACCTTAGGAAAAAATTGGAATTGACCCCGAATCTGACTTTTAGTCTAGCCTGTAGTAACACCCTTACCCATGAGAAATACGCCAAGAGAAAGACTTCATCCAATCATGGCTATAATAGACTAGGAAGGAACAATGATTTGGTTAGAGACCGAGCTTTGGGAACGCCGGTTCAGACTTCACAGACACCTACACAGGGCAAGCCTCAAGCATCCACTACCCCTACTAGGGACAGAAACCCCAAAGATCCAAAGGGAGTAGTCTGCTTTAAGTGTCATGGGCATGGACACATAAGGAGTGAATGTCCTAATGCTAGGGCTTTCACTATGCAAGAGTGGACAGAAATTAGGGAAAGAGAAAGACCTAGGTCCATGTTGGTTAGTCGGAATGGCAGGGAGGAAATAGTAGGACCATGCACTAGTAATGATGACCCTGATGGCACTTATTTGGTAGATGATGAAGGGGAAGTGGAACCTTTAGAGGACACTGACCTCAGTGAGGAATATAGGGAAGAAATCTATCCAGAACAAGACCTACACAACTTGTTGATTAGGAGAAACTTTCATGCTACACCTAAGGTTAAGCCTAATGACCAAAGAGAAAAATCTTTCAATCTAAGTGCAAGATCAAGGACATGGTTTGTGATTTGATAATCGATGGGGGAAGTGAGGCCAATTGTGTGAGTAAAGACCTAGTTAAAACCCTCACCCTAACTACTAAACCACACCCTCATCCTTACAAACTCAAATGGTTAGATAGCAAAGCTAGTGGTTATGTGAAGAAAAGATGTTTAGTCCAGTTTGCCATAGGCTCGTACCAAGACAAGGTTTGGTGTGATGTGTTAGATATGAGCGCATGTCATGTTTTGTTGGGTAGACCTTGACAACATGATAGGAAGACTACACATAATGGGCATACCAATATATACACACTAAGGCATGAAGGAAAATTGAAAGACCTTATGCCCCTACCTCCACATAAGACCCTACCACCACCGCAAACCAACCATGCACTTCCTTCATGAGTAGAAAGGTGAGAGAAGAGAGCACTATTACAGACCCTAGACTTAATACCCTACCTAGGACACAACGGGGTAGAGATAATGCGATGAAAGTCGTAGATCGATTTTCAAGAATTGTTCATTTCATAGCATGCAAAGTGGATGATACTACACACATTGCCAAGCTGTACTTTGCAGAGGTTGTAAGGCTGCATGGGGTCCCTAGAACAATTGTATCTGATAGGGATAGTAAATTTACAAGCTCCTTTTGGAGCACCCTTTGGAGACTGTTTGGCACTAAGCCGTTATATAGTACATCTCACCACCCACAAACTGATGGGCACACTGAGGTGACTAGTAAAATGTTAGGCTCAATCCTAAGGACAATAATTGAGAAAAATTTGAAGGATTGGGACCTAAAGCTTGGTCATACAAAGATCGCCTACAACAAAAGTCCCAGCTGGGCTACCAAAATATCTCCCTTTGAATGTGTATATGGAATGAACCTTTTACTACCTATCTCACTTGTTGATTTATCTGTGCAGGAACATTCCCATCCAGAGGCTAAAGCACATGGACCGTTTCAAATAGCGAACAGATATGGCGATAAGGCGTACGAGCTGGACCTACCAACAACATATGTCGCCTCACCAATCCCTTAGGTTCCTTTTGACCAACACTCTCAGCAGGGTTCCTAATGTCCTATTGGTAACTTCAGTTTGACCATCAGTTTGTGGATGGTGTGCAGAACTGAAGAGCAACTTGGTCCCTAGTAATTTCCACAAAGTCTTCCAAAAATAGCTCATAAATTTGCTGTCCCTATCAGATACTATGGTCTTAGGCACCCCATGTAGTCTTATGATTTCAGCAAAATACAGATTGGCTATGTGAGGTGCATCATCTGTTTTTGTGCAAGGGATGAAATGAGCCATCTTGGAGAACCTATCCACTACAACCATGATAGAATCTTTGCCTCTCTTTGTTATTGGTAAGGCCATCATAAAGTCCATGCTAGTGTGTTCCCATGGTTTATGTGGGACTGGCAGGGGTAGGTATTCTCCTTTGTGAAATGTTACCTTTGCCTTCAAACAAGTTTCACATTTCAAAATATGTTTGCCTACTGTTCCAAGCATCTTAGGCCAATAGAAGTGCTTGGCCAACATGTCTAGGGTCTTTTGTATCCCAAAATGACCTGCTAGGCTCCCCTCATGTATTTCTTTCACCAACAGGTGCCTCAAAGGTAGCTTAGGTATGCACAATTGGTTACCTTTAAACAAGAACCCTTGTTGTATACTAAATAGGCCTTGTGGTCTAGCCTGGCATGCTTGGTATATTTCTGAGAAGTCAGGGCAATGCTGGTATTGGTCTTTGATGAGCTCAAACCCTATCACTTTGGCATTTAGGATACCTAGTAAGTTATATTTCCTACTAAGGGCATCAGTGATGTAGGATCACCTACATCTAGTTCTCATATGCAAGCCCAAGTTAACATCATGATACATCAAATTACCAATGCTCAAATACAAGGTCCAAATGACAAATCAGCATTTAACTTTGTAGTTTCAAACTAAGTCTTATGTTTGAGTCGTTTTCTTTTAATGTCTTTATTTTTTTCCAGTAATATTTTTAGTCGTTTATCTTAGTATTTAATTTTCATGTTTTATTTGAAGTCTTAGAATGATTAAGCCAGGTTTAAGATCAAGCTTAATCAATTCTCATGTTTAGTTAGTCGAGTTGTACTTTTCTTTTTTTGAGTCTAGTAATTTTTTGCTCAAAGTTTCAAGCCAAACGAACAAACCAGCCAAGTCATCTAAGAAGAACGTTTGAAGATAAATTAGAGCCGTGCAAAATAATCAGCCCAAATATTTCCAGAATATTGCAAGATCAATTCAGCCCCAAATAAATTCAAGGAGATCTCTTGCAATATAGCCGTTGGATGCTAGCTTTATTTCAGAATTTTGCAAGATTATTTTCCAAAATATTTGAAGAATAATGCAAAGGATATTTCAGCCCAATCTTTGCATTATAGCCGTTTTTTTTTTATTTTGTATCTTTTGTGCTTGCTTTTAGTCTTAGTATAAATAGGCTTGTAACTTGCTGGTTCAGCATTCACTTTTGATTAATAAAAACTATAACCTTTGAGCATTTTCCTTGTTCTTATTTTGCAATCTGTTTTAACTTGGATTAGTTAGAATACATTGAAGTTCCTTTGCTTTTCAATCTTTGGCTAAGTTTGAATGTGTTCTAAGGAGCCCTTAGTTTTAATTCGTGGTGTATCTGTATCGAATTAAGCCTTTGGTTCAGCCATTTTCTAGTTGATCTATTCAACATATCTTTTTAATTCCCTTGTTACAAAATAAAATCACAAAAACACAAAAACAATATAGAATTATCTTAGTCTAATTTTGAATTACAATTTCATATAAACGTGTGTTATAGCTGGTTGTGTTTAAGACATAGCCAACCTATATCAATCAGCAATCACATTTGTTTTTCCTGCCTTGTACTTAGCTGCAAAGTCAAAGGTTTGCAAAAATTCTACCCATCTTGCATGCCTACCACTCAACTTATGCTGGCCATTGATATGCTTAAGAGACTCATGGTCTGTATACAACACAAATGGTTGGATTCTAAGGTAGTGAGACCAATGTTCTAATGCCCTAATGATAGCATAAAATTCCTTATGAACCAAGTCCGAGTGAAGGCACATTTACTACAAATCCAGACCAAGACAATACTCATGACAGCAACTTGGATGAATTGAAGAGTATGGAAATTCATGGGTTGGATAGGACAAAGGAGACTACCAAAACGATCCTCGTCTTACTTAATCCGGATTAGCACAACGTTTTGAACAACACATGAAGTCTTGGCGCAAATAGGCATTACATAATTCAATGAGGCATTACATTTTTTGGACTAGCAGCTGCCACATCCAAATACACAAGGCACAGCTGGCCTCTTTTATTTGGCATGGGTATTATTCACTTTTTAGGCCCATATAATCCTAGTGCTATTTTGTCTTTTGTGAGGAAAGCATCTATATAAGAGACTCCTAAACACTTTGTAAGACACATTGGACTTTTTTTAATAAACATTTGAGGTATTTCAGTAAAATACTCAACCCCCCTCCTCTCGTTTTTTAGTGTTTCAAGAAATCAAGAGGTTCATCCTCCTTCCAAGATCCGGTGGGATTCAAGAGGAGCGTGAGGGAAGCGGCCTCGGACCCAAGAGGGTGACGGTGTCCTTCTCACGAGCATTTAGTCTTCAAGGCTGATTGTTCCAATCAAAGTCGATCGATTTTTAGTCGATTCCATTGCTGGTTCTGTTCAAGAGTCGTCCCTGACCCCATTTCGCAACGACCCCCCCTCCACTTGGTGCAACGTGGTATCAGAGCCAGGTTGGCGGCAGATTCGACCAAGGTGGAGGCGCCATCGTCCACTGACCAGAAAAGTTGAAGCAGTTGGAGCGAAAGATTGACTGAAAATTGCGGCAGTTGAGTGCAAAGCATGCTAGATGGGTTGAATTCATGCAAAGTTTCAATTTCGTGGCTAATTATAAGACTGGAAAGTCTAATGTAGTAGCTGATGCCTTGAGTAGGAGGGCCTATCTCCTAGCCATACTAGATGCCAAGGTTTTGGGGTTCAACATGATTAAGGACCAATATGAATCTGACCCTAACTTCAGCACCTTATACCAGTAATGTAGCAAGCAACCTCAGAGAGCATTCTTTATCCAGCAAGGGTTCCTTTTCAAGGAAAACAGATTGTGCATACCAAAGACACCTTTGAGGGTGACCCTTGTTAAAGAGGTGCATGAAGGGACTTTAGGAGGACACTTTGGCATCCAAAAGACCCTTGATATGTTAGCTAAGCACTTTTACTGGCCCAAAATGCTTGGAACAGTAGGAAAGGTAGTTCTGAGGTGTGAAGCCTGTATCAAGGCTAAAATTACATTTCATAAGGGTGAATATCAGCCCTTACCTATTGCTCAAAGACCATGGGAGCACATTAGCATGGACTTCATAGTAGCCTTACCAAGGACACAAAGAGGGAGAGATGCTGTGATGGTAGTTGTAGACAGGTTTTCAAAAATGGCCCACTTCATTGCATGTAACAAGGTGGATGATGCTAAGCACATAGCCCAACTATACTTTGCAGAAGTTGTTAGGTTGCATGGGGTCCCTAGAACTATAGTATCAGATAGGGATAGCAAATTTCTAAGCTCCTTTTGGAGCACCCTATGGGGACTGCTTGATACAAAGTTGTTATATAGCACCTCTCATCACCCACAAACTGATGGGCAAACAGAGGTTACTAACAAAACACTAGGCTCAATCCTAAGGACATTAGTTAAAAAGAATTTGAAGGATTGGGACCTTAAACTTTGTCATGCAGAATTTGCCTACAACAAAAGTCCTAGCTGGGCTACAAAACTATCCCCCTCTGAATGTGTATATGGAGTAAACCCTTTGTTGCCTATCTCACTAGTACCTTTGCCCGTGCAGGACAAAAGCAACAAGGAAGCTGAAAACCAGGCTGAAGTAATGATGAAAATTCACAAGTTAGCCAGGGACAACATAGAGAAAGCTACTGCTCAGTATCAGAAGAAGGCAAACAAAGGAAACTTCAACAGGACTTATCAAGTTGGAGAGTGGGTGTGGATTCACCTAAGGAAGGAAAGATTCCCTCAACTGAGGAAAAACAAACTGATGCCAAGAGCAGATGGCCCCTTTCAGATTCTAGAAAAATATGGTGATAATGCATACAAAGTTGATCTACCAGAAACATGTGGGGGACCTCAGACCATGCTATGATGCTGCTGAATTGTGGACAATTTGCCCTGAAGAAGGAGGGAATGAACCAAGTTCAGAACCTCAAACCCCAGTAACATCAGCCAAACATAATCAAAGCCAAGGCCTGGTCCAACAAGGACAAAACACAACACAGTTAGCTCATACAATTAACACAGAACTGGAGCACCTCAGTAGCTATACAGCTCCATCAGACATGGAAGATAACATGGAACCAGCAAAAGAGGACCTCACAAGTTCCAAGTTAGGTCCAAGATCATGTATGACCAGCCTCATTCCTAAATTAAAAGGCCAAGCCAATATAAGGCTGCAAAAACCAAATCCTCAGAAACAGACAATCTTTTTCAGCAAAACACTTGCACCAAATTGTGGTGGGAGCTTGGGAGAGGAATCTAAGGCCAAGGATAGACTAAGGGAAGGGTTAGCCTACTTGTAACATCCCGTAGTTTAACTTGTGACGTTTTAAAAGAGAAATAGACTTTTTGAGTAACCAAATATAGTTCGAGTCAAACCGGGGCGTTAAACGGTTAGTTAAAACGGTTCAAGCGAAATAAAACATGAGGACCGAGTTCTAATAGTGCTAATATAATCTACCAGACATAAAGACGAAGCAACAGGTAAGTTTGCAAATTTAATTCTATTTATTACAACTCGAGAGCGTTCACGCCTCTTAAACCAACATTAAAAGAAAATACGGAAACTTAGGTTCTTAATAAGTTCTGATTATAACGTTTTATTTCTCCCAGAATAGTCCTCACTCCCCACCTCAATTAACTTACTGCTAGTCATTATCCGAAGGGGAAACGACATCATCGCAGGATCGTTAAGACCAAAAAGTACACGTCAGCAAGAAATCACAATTCAACTAATCGAGTACAACAAAGTAAAGATATTAACTTAAATAATTTCATGTTCCAGTTAGTCAGCCATACTGCTGTATCTTTTTCAGCCATACTGCTGTATCTATTCCAGCCATACTACTGGTACCACTTCAAACTCCATAGGCGAGACAATACATTAGGGGGATTTACTATCCCTATCTGACACAATGGTCTTAGGGATCCCATGTAACCTGACTATCTCAGAGAAGTATAGTTTTGCTATATGTTTGGCATCATCTACTTAATTGCAGGCAATGAAGTGTGCCATTTTTGAGAACCTGTCAACCACTACCATGACTGAGTCTCTTCCTCTTTGAGTTCTTGGCAAGGCTACTATAAAGTCCATACTTAGGTGCTCCCAAGGTCTTTCAGCAACAGGTAGGGGAATGTATTCACCTTTGTGAAAGGTGATCTTTGCCTTTATGCAAGTTTCACATCTCAAAATATGTTTGCCAACAGTCCCTAACATTATAGGCCAAAAAAATGTTGGCTGACGATATCTAAAGTCTTTTGTATCCCAAAGTGACCCCCTAAGTGAACCATGTGAAGATGGTTCAGGCATAAAAACTCAAGAGCAAACAGCCCAAGACCCACAAAGAACAGAAATGGAAAATCCATCAAAACAGCAGGGAATTTTGAGCAAAACACATGTCTGAAATCCATCTTCACATGGTTCAACTCCCCCTTCTTTGGAAAGAATTGACCCTAATTCTTCATGGCCTTCATATAGAACTAAGTCTCCAATGTGGAAAGTGTCTGAAATCTGGTATTCAGTTGGAAGTGCCACTTTGTATGCATTGTTGCCTATTCTTTCTGTTATCTGGAAGGGGCCTATAGCTCTAGGCATAAGTTTATTCTTCCTCAATGTTGGAAATCTGTCTTTCCTTAAGTAGATCCATACAGCATCCCCTACTTTGAGCAGCTTTCTGGATTTCAGGTTCTTGTTTGCCTTTTGCTGGTATTTCTCATTCTTTTTCAACAAGTTGTCCTGTATAGCTTTTGCTGGTATTTCTCATTCTTTTTCAACAAGTGAGTGAAGCTTGGGTTGAGGAATAACATCAAGGCATTGGTTCAAGGGGACAAAAGCCTCTGATCAGCACCAGCAACAGCCTGAAAACCAAGAAACCAGTTCTTGGTTCTGATTTTTGTAGTTGTAGTTGGGAATAGGATTTAGGCCTTTCTTTAAAGGCTTAGCGTGCAACATTGAGGGTCCTCATTAACCCCCTCACATGTTCCACTAAGCCACCTTCATGAACTTCTTTAACTAGCAGCAACCTCAAAGGTGTCTTTGGTATACACAGCCTATTTCCTTTGAACAAAAAACCCTCTTGGATGTAAAATAAGCCCTGAGGTTCCTTTTTACAGGCCTCAAATAATTCAGAAAAGTCAGGATCAGTGGCATATTGGTCTTTGATCATTTCAAATCCCAACACCCTAGCTTTTAAGGCTGCCAAAAGGTTATGCCTTCTACTTAATGCATCTGCAATGACATTAGTCTTTCTTGTTTTATATTTTGCTGAAAAATTAAAGGTTTGAAGGAACTCCACCCATCTAGCATGTCTAGGGTTGAGTTTCTGTTGGCCATGAATATTCTTCAAAGATTCATGATCTGTATATAGGATAAAAGGCTGCACTTTCAAGTAATGAGACCAATGTTCCAAGGCCCTGATCATAGCATAAAATTCTTTATCATAGGTTGAGTAATTAAGTCTTGTCTTGCTTAATTTCTCACTAAAAAATGCCACTGGCCTACCCTCCTGCACTAAAACAGCCCCTATCCCTGTCCCACATGCATCACATTCTACCTCAAAAGGTTTAGAGAAATCAGGGAGTTTCAGAATAGGTGCTTTGCACATAAGGTCTTTGATGGTGTGAAAAGCCTGCTCAGCCTCTGGTGTCCATGTGAAACTACCTTTTTTTGTGCACTCAGTGATAGGTGCCATAATGGAGCTAAAATTCTTAATAAATCTCCTATTGAAGGAGGCAAGTCCATGAAAGGATCTAACATGTGTGACAGTAGTGGGTCTAGGCCATGTCTGTATTGCTTCAATCTTTGATGGATCTGCCTTTACACCCTCTTTTCCTATGATAAAGCCTAAGAAGGTAATCTCCTGCATCATGAAGCTACACTTTTCTAATTTCCCAAACAATTGCTGTTTTCAAAACTTTGAACAATTCCTCTAGGTGTACTAAGTGTTCCTCTATATGCTTGCTGTAAATCAATATGTCATCAAGGTAGACCACAATGAACTTACCTAGGAAAAGTCTTAGGATTTCATTCATAAGTCTCATGAATGTGCTTGGGGCAACAGTGAGCCCAAATGGCATCACTAGCCACTCATACAGACCATACTTGGTCTTAAAGGTTGTCTTCCACTCATCCCCTCCTTCATTCTGATTTGATGGTAACCACTCCTCAAATCCACTTTGATAAACCACTGAGCACCTGCAAGCTCATCAAGCATATCATCTATCCTAGGTATAGGAAATCTGTATTTGATGGTTATGTTGTTCACAGATCTACTATCAATACACATCCTCCAACTCCCATCTTTCTTTGGCACAAGGAGTGTAGGAACAGCACAGGGACTTAAACTCTCCCTCACATACCCTCTGTGTAACAGCTCCTCTACTTGCCTCTGTAATTCCTTGGTCTCAGTAGGGTTAGTCCTATATGCTGGTTTGTTAGGCAAGGGGTCTCCTGGAATGAGGTCTATCTGATGTTCTATGCCTCTAATAGGGGGTAGTCCCTCTGGTAAGTGCTCAGGAAACATATCCCTATACTGTTCTAACAAAGGTTTGACCTTAGGTGGTATGGTGGAGGGACTGCTGACTTCCTTAGTAAAGAACAGATAGACTACTTCCCTGTTCTTGATCTCTTTCTCACACACTTTCCTGCTGATCAAATGGATAGGTTCTTTTAAGGGTGGAGGAATGGCTCTGTGAGGTGGCAAAGGGACTAACTCCTTGAGCTTCCCTTCATGCTTAATGGTGTAGGTGTTAGTGTAGCCATTGTTTGTGCTTTTCCTATCAAATTGCCAAGGTCTACCTAGCAAAACATGGCAAGCATTCATGTCTAGCACATCACACACTATCTTATCCTCATAACTTCCTATCTTGAACCCCACAAGGCATTGTTTGTCTATTGCTCCACTTGCTTTACTATCCAACTTCTCAGCTTATATGGATGAGGGTGTGTTCTGGTCTTTAAGCCTAGTTCAGACACTAAGTTAGAACTGACACAATTTGACTCACTGCCTCCATCTATAATGAGATCACACACTTTGTCTTTAATTCTACATTTGGTTTGAAAAATGTTTTCTCTTTGGTTAGGTCCTTTTTGTTCAGGTGCAGCATGAAAGCTTCTCCTAACTATCAAATTGTAGTGCTCTTCTTCTGGCAGTAACTGTTCTTTTCCATCCTAATCCTCACTGTCTTCACAACTACTCTCATATCTTTCTAATTGGCCTGCCTCATTGACCCTATATGTTCCCTCAGGCTCCTCCTCACTCACAGAAGGCCAACTCTCTTGTTCTACCCCATTGATGGATACTAACATCATTTTAGGCTTGGTATCCCCTCTAATTTCCTTCCATTCTTGGAAAGTAAAAGCTCTTGCATTGGGGCAAGAATCCTTGTAATGGCCATGAGCATGGCATTTAAAGCACACAACATCCTTCAAGGGAACCACTGACTTCCCTTTAACCCCAGCTTCTTGGTTTTCTTTCCTAAAGGGTGGTGCTGGACTAGTTGTGTTCCTAGAAGATGCAGTCCTAGGTGTCCTATTGAAGCTGTTATTGTAGGGTGCCTTCTTTTTTACTAGGTTTTGCTCAATAGTTAGAGCCATATTACAAGCAAGAGGTAGAGTTAGGTTAGGAATAGTGATAAGTTTCCTCCTAATTTCATCTTTAAGTCCAGCCATGAACTTCCCTACTCTCATTTCATCTGTTTCAGTGACTTCACAAAGGACAGAAAGCTTTTCCCATTCCTGTATATACTCAGCTACAGTTCTGTTTCTTTGGCTTAGAGTATTCCATTGAACATACAATTGTTGCTTATAATTTGATGGCACATATTTTCTTCTAAGATGTTTCTTTAGTTTCTCCCAATTATCAATCCTAGGCCTATCTTCCTTCCTTCTTTGTTTTTGCAAATCTTCAAACCAAATAGCTGCTAACTTAGTCAATTTAATCTTGGCCAATTTGTATTGCCTGTCAGGGGTGGTGTCTTTGTACTCAAAATATCTATCCAGGCTAGCTTCCCACTCTATGTATGTACCAGGGTCAGTGGAGAGTCCATCAAAGTCACGGATTTCAATCCTTACAGTCCTGTCTTCTTGATTCCTAGGGGCAGGATTGTTCTGGTGTTGGGGTCTTTCCTGGCTACCTAGACCTGCATTGGCTAGGGTCTGAACAATAGCCTGCACAGCCAACTCTATGGCCTCTATCCTAGCATCCATGATGTATATATGGACCAATAAAACAGAAATGCAAACCAAGATTTTATGCAAAACACAAAACAACACAATCTTGAAACAAATGTTAACACTGATGGAGAAATCTGTGTTTTTAATGTCCCTTCTTTATATAACACAACTATGAAAGACAATTTACTATGATGAGTTAAGGAAAATTTACCAAACCTGCCTCTTTTAAACTCTAGTACATAATTTAAAAAGAGAAAAACAAGAAAGATTATACCAGTATGCAATCTGATCAATCTGAACTTGTTCTGTATGGTGTTGATCCTTCTGTTGTGTCTTCTTCTGTCCCTACACGAGCCTTGCTCTGATACCAATTTGGAACATGTGAGGGGGTAAATGAGGACCCTCAATGTTGCACACTAAGCCTTCAAAGAAAGGCCTAAATCCTATGCCCAACTACAACTACAAAAATCAGAACCAAGAACTGGTTTCTTGGTTTTCAGGCTGTTGCTGGTGCTGATCAGAGGCTTCTGTCCCCTTGAACCAATGCCTTGATGTTATTCCTCAACCCAAGCTTCACTCACTTGAATCTTGGCAGAAAACTCTTGAAGATTGCTTTACTCACAACCCCAAAAGAATCCCAGAGAATGCTTCACTCACACTCCCAAACTCAAAAGTTGACAAACTTTGAAAAGAAGAAAAAAAAATGCTTTCAATTATTGGATCCTGTCTCAAAACAGGAAATGAGGCCCTTATATAGGACTCTCAAACACAAAAATATGGCTGTTAAGCCTCTCTAACTAAAGACTAATAATAGGGCACGTGATATATGCATACCTATTAAAAAAATACAGAAATCAGAAAAAAAAAAAATAGCCTAAACAGTGCTGCTATTCTAAACTGTCAACTAGCCCACCTTCAGTCCAATGCTGTGGGCTCCTCATGAATTATCAATGCAGTACTAGGCCCTTGATGGCTTGGCCCATGTACCAAGATTCCATTTTTACCCTTGGCCTGGTCTTGTTGGCTCAGATCTGTTCTCAGTAGGTGCAACAAGGTCAGCTGATAGTCAGCTTGCCCATTTGTCCTGTCTCCAGTGGCAGTGCTGCTTGTTGGTGTTCCAGCCTTCTGTTTAGGGCTTTCCAAGGGTTCCTTTTGACTTGTATGGCTAGCTAACCCTTCCCTCATTCCATCCTTGCCCTTAAATCCCCTTCCTTGGCCTTGGTGAGGATTTGGTGCAGGTGTTTTGCTCAAAATTCCCTGCTGTTTTGATGGATTTTCCATTTCTGTTCTTTGTGGGTCTTGGGCTGTTTGCTCTTGAGTTTTTATGCCTGAACCAGCTTCACATGGTTCAACATCCCAATCCCTCAAATGTTTGCTAACTAAGGTTCTTAGTATAGACCCTAAGGTCTTGTTTGTCACCTCAGTCTGACCATCAGTTTGAGGATGGTAGGCTGTACTAAACAACAGCTTAGTGCCTAACAATCCCCAAAGTGTCCTCCAAAAGCAGCTAAGGAATTTACTATCCCTATCTGACACAATGGTCTTAGGGATACCATGTAACCTGACTATCTCAGAGAAATATAGTTTTGCTATATGTTTGGCATCATCTACTTTATTGCAGGCAATGAAGTGTGCCATTTTTGAGAACCTGTCAACCACTACCATGACAGAGTCTCTTCCTCTTTGAGTTCTTGGCAAAGCTACTATAAAGTCCATGCTTAGATGCTTCCAAGGTCTTTCAGCAACAGGTAGGGGAATGTATTCACCTTTGTGAAAGGTGATCTTTGCCTTTATGCAAGCTTCACACATCAAAATATGCTTGCCAACAGTGCCTAACATTTAAGGCCAAAAAAAATGTTGGCTGACCATATCTAGGGTCTTTTGTATCCCAAAGTGGCCCCCTAAGCTTCCTTCATAAACCTCCTTAACTAGCAGCAACCTCAAAGGTGTTTTTGGTATACACAGCCTATTTCCTTTGAACAAGAAACCCTCTTGAATGTAGAATAAGCCCTGAGGTTCCTTTTGACAGGCCTCAAATAATTCAGAAAAGTCAGGATCAGTGGCATATTGGTCTTTGATCATTTCAAATCCCAACACCCTAGCTTCTAAGGCTGCCAAAAGGTTATGCCTTCTACTTAAGGCATCTGCAATGACATTTGTTTTTCCTGTTTTATATTTTGCTGAAAAGTTAAAGGTTTGAAGGAACTCCACCCATCTAGCATGTCTAGGGTTGAGTTTCTGTTGGCCATGAATATTCTTCAAAGACTCATGATCTGTGTATAGGATAAAAGGCTGCACTTTCAAGTAATGAGAACAATGCTCCAAGGCCCTGATCATAGCATAAAATTCTTTATCATAGGTGGAGTAATTAAGTCTTGTCTTGCCTAATTTCTCACTAAAAAATGCTACTGGTCTACCCTCTTGCACTAAAACAGCCCCTATCCCTGTCCCACATGCATCACATTCTACCTCAAAGGGTTTAGAGAAGTTAGGAAGTTTCAGAATAGGTGCTTTGCACATAAGGTCTTTGATTGTGTGAAAAGCCTACTCAGCCTCTGGTGTCTATGTGAAACTACCTTTTTTTGTGCACTCAGTGATAGGTGCCATAATGGAGCTAAAATTCTTAACAAATCTCCTGTAGAAGGAGGCAAGTCCATGAAAAGACCTAACATGTGTGACAGTGGTGGGTCTAGGCCATGTCTGTATTGCTTCAATCTTTGATGGATCTGCCTTTACACCCTCTTTTCCTATGATAAAGCCTAAGAAGGTAATCTCCAGCATCATGAAACTACACTTTTCTAATTTCCCATACAATTGCTGTTTTCTCAAAACTTTGAACAATTCCTCTAGGTGTACTAAGTGTTCTTCTATATGCTTGCTGTAAATTAATATGTCATCAAGGTATACCACAATGAACTTACCTAGGAAAGGTCTTAGGATTTCACTCATAAGTCTCATGAATGTGCTTGGGGCACCAGTGAGCCCAAATGGCATCACTAACCACTCATACAAACCTTAAAGGCTGAGTTCCACTCATCCCCCTCCTTCATTCTGATTTGATGGTAACCACTCCTCAAATCTACTTTGCTAAACCATTGAGCACCTGCAAGCTCATCAAGCATATCATCTATCCTAGGTATAGGGAATCTGTATTGGATGGTTATGTTATTTACAGACCTACTATCAATACACATCCTCCAACTCCCATCTTTCTTTGGCACAAGGAGTGTAGGAACAGCACATGGGCTTAAACTCTCCCTCACATACCCTATGTGTAGCAGCTCTTCTACTGGCCTCTGTAATTCCTTGGTCTCAGTAGGATTAGTCCTATATGATGGTTTGTTGGGCAAAGGGGCTCCTGGAATGAGGTCTATCTGATGTTCTATGCCTCTAATAGGGGATAATCCCTCTGGTAAATCCTTAGGGAACACATCTTTATATTGTTCTAGTAAGGGTCTAACCTTGGATGGTATAGTGGAGGGACTGCTGACTTCCTTAGTGAAGAACATATAGACTACTTCCCTGTTCTTAATCTCTTTCTAACACACTTTTCTGCTTATCAAGTGGATAGGTTCCTTTAAAGGTGGAGGAATGGCTCTATGAGGTGGCAAAGGGACTAACTCCTTGAGCTTCCCTTCATGCTTAATGGTGTAGGTGTTGGTGTAGCCATTGTGTGTGCTTTTCCTATCAAACTGCCAAGGCCTACCTAGTAACACATGACAAGCATTCATATCTAACACATCACACACTTTCTTATCCTCTGTCTAACAGTTCCTATCAAACTGCCAAATCCTTTGTCTAACAGTTCCTTAACCTGCTTTTGTAACTCCTCAGCTTCCTTAGGATTGGTCTAGTAGGCTGGTTTGTTGGGCAGCACAGCCCCTGGTATAAGGTCTAGTAGGTGGTAGTCCCAAGGGTAACTCCTCAGGGAAAACATCCTCAAACTCCTGGATGAGGGGTTTGATCTCTTTAGGTAACTCACTATGCTCCTGGTCTAACTCCTTGTTAAACAGAACCCAACACTGACCCACTTGCCTTATTTCTCTCACACACTCCTTCCTGTTCATGAGGTGTATTGGCTGCTTAGTCTTGGGCGGTGGGATAGCCTTATGGGGTGGCAAAGGTATAAGGTCCTTAAGCTTACCCTCATGCCTCAAGGTATAAATGTTAGTATATCCATCATGTTTGACCCTTTTGTCATACTGCCAAGGCCTACCCAACAAGATGTGACATGCACTCATGTCCAACACATCACATAGAATTTGGTCCTGGTATGACCCTATAGTTATGCCTACCATACACTGCTTAGCTACTGCACCACTAGCCTTATTATCTAACCACTATAGCTTATAGGGGTGGGGATGGGCCTAAGTCTTCAGTTTCAACTCCTGCACTCGGTCCTGACTCACATAGTTGGTCTCACTTCCCCCATCTATGATCATGTCACATAGCCTGCCTTGCACACTACACTTGGTTTGAAATATGTTCTCCCTTTGGTTAGATTTAGTGCCCTTAGGTGTGGAGTGAAAACTTCTCCTAATCACTAGGGTCCTGTGCTCTCCTTCCTTAGGGTAAAGTGACTCTCTTTCTGAGTCTGAGTCAGTCACATAGGTTGTGACTTCCCCTGTATCCTTGATGATATAGGTCCCATCAGGGTCCTCCTCTGTGGTCATAGTGCCCCTCTCCTCTTCTTTCCCATTGATGCTTACTAGTATGGTTTTAGGTCTTTCCTTGCTTCTGATCTCCTCCCATTCAGTTAAGGTAAAAGCCCTATTGTTTGGGCAATTAGCCTTGAAGTGACCATGCCCATGGCACTTGAAACATACAACATCTTTCATAGGGGTGACACTCTTGCCCTTCATTTCCATCATACTACTAGCTTTTGAGGATGATGAAGTATTCACGTTCCTCTGGTTTGTGGTTTGCTTTGACCTACTTATGATCTGTCCCCTATAAGGTGTTACTCTTTTTTTAGCATATTATTCTAAAAGGAGGGCATGTTCCCCTGCTAAAGCTACCGTGAGGTTAGGTGTTAGGGCTAGCTTAACCCTCAAGTCTTCCCTTAGACCCCCTAGAAACTTCCCTACCCTCATGTCCTCAGTATCCCTAACATCACACAGCACAGACAGCCTCTCCCACTCTTGGATATACTGAGCCACAATCTTGCTGCCCTGTGTCAAAGTACTCTATTGCATTGACAGCTGTTGGGTGTAATTGCTGGGCACATACTTCCTTCTAAGTTTCTTTTTTAGTTTGGTCCAAGAGTCTAACTTAGCCTTTCCCTCCCTTAGCCTCTTCCTCTGAACCCCCTCTAACAAGGTTGCAGCCCACTTGGTTAGTTTAACCCTAGCCATCTTGAATTGTTTATCCTCTGGGGTCTCTTTATACTCAAAATAATTTTCCACACTACCCTCCCAATCTAAATACTCTTCAGGGTTTAATGACTGCCCTGTGAACTCAGACACTTCCATCCTCAGACTTCTGTTTTCTTGGTTTCTGTGGTTCTGGTTTCTGTCCTGATTGGGTCCCCCAAACTCAGCAAACCCCCTATTCATGGTGGCTATAATCTCTTCTATAAGGGCTCTCTTTTCCTCAGGATCCATGATCAACAGCAAAGAAACAAACACACTCACAGGTATGTAAGTAGAGATTAAGCAGTGGCACAAGAAACAGGTTCTTGATGAACAACAATGTATTTTAATGCAGAAAATCCAAAAATTCTTAAAGGAAAACAAATGTTAGATACAAACCTCAGATGCCTTTAAAGGAAATGACAAAAATAAATGCTTCTACAATAAAATGGTAACAGAAAGTTCTTACTAAGCAATTTTGAAGAACCAATTCTGAACTCTGTAGGCTGTTCTTGATGTTCTGCCCCTTGTAGCCTGTGCTCTGATACCAAATTGGACTAATATTGGGGTGAAGAACTCCAATACAGTGCACACTTGTAGAACAACCCTAGCCTTCTCAATCAGCAATCACAAAATTCCCAAACAACCCACAAATAGGCCTGGGCACAGATTAATGTGCTGAAGGCCAATCTTGGGCAAAGTGACCAAGTTCTTGACAGAACTAAGGGACTCAATCCTCCTATACACACCCAATACTACTTTGGAATGTGCCAAGGTTGAAATCTTGACTACTCAAGATTGTCTTGAATGATCAAACACACTCAAGGATAACAAAGGAAGAAAACTTCACAAGTTGAAAATGTATTAAAATCTGAAAAGTGAGTTTTGATCATTACAAAGAGCCATATATATAGCTTTAGGGAAACTTATTATAACAGCTATAAGCCTAACTAACAACTAAGAAATAGCCTACAAGTGATCACGTGACAAAACATGTGCTCACTTAAACACAAACAGAAATAAAGGCCTAAAAATAGAACTTCAGTCCAGTACTGCTCTTCTGTTAGGCAGGCCACCTTCAGCTGGCCCTCCAGGACTCTTGGCATATGTGCAGGGCAGTTCTTCCCCCAAGATGGCTTGGTCCATGTACAAAGATTCCAAATTTGCCCTTGTCTTCCAATAAATGTTCCAGGTCTGAGCTCCAGGTGTGCGCACCAAGGTGAGCTGGTTCACAGATAATGAGAAAGTGTCCTGTACCCTGACTCTTTTGGGTTCTGCGCTTATAACTGGCTCTTCATGCAATTCTGATACACCCCCACCATTCTCACCTACAAAGGAGGCCCTCAATGAAGGGAAAGCTAGCATGGGTCAACAATTACAACGACCTGAACAAAGCCAAGCAAGCCTAACACCAAACAGAGGCTTTACAAACATAGAACAACCTACAGCACTGACAACCTACCAAGTGACCTTGCAAGACAATTGGAGTGCAGACCTGGGAAGCCTAGACCTAACCAATTATGGAAATGACATCTTCAGACATGGACCAAGCCATGAAGTTCCAAGAGTAGTGTTAATGGTTCATACAGAAGCTCCAGGCCCAGCACAAAGGTCCTGAGTCCATCAGAACAGCACAGACTACTCCTCAAGCCTATATGGCTCCCTTATAAGATAGGCATACATTTAGCATGTGACTTTTAAAGAATTAGGCAAAGTTGCTAGGAGGGATTAACTAGCCGTTATAATTGTGTAGAAGGGTATATATATGAACCCTCTTCTTTGTTTTAGACATTGAGATTTATCAATACAACCACCTTTATTTTGAGTAATTGTTTTCAATTGTTCAAGAGTCACTAATTGTCATCTTGTGAATGAAGCAAGATCACAATCAGTAGTTTTCCACAAGGAAGGGAAGAGTGAATTTCCTTCTGAGTGTGAGGAATAGGCCAAGGGTGATCTTTCATCACTTTGTTTATCTCCAAGGGAAAGAACCATCCTTCACAGAATTGTTCTAATCCACCCTTAGTGCAAAGTGTGCAGAGGGATTGAGAGCCAAGCAACCTGTCCAAGAACCCTCTATAAGTGAATCTTGGAGTCATTAAGGCCAGCTAAGTCCTTAGGGGCGTATGCACGCATCAACTGGTATTAGAGCAAGGATAGAAAAAGGCCAAGAAGCAAAGGACAACACAGAACCACTGGGTGCACAGGTGATATTTTTTCATTTCTGTAAACTGAACACCAGGAGCAGGTATTGAGTTTCTGAACTTTCTTTCCTTTAATTTCTGGGGAAAGGTAGGAATTCCACATTTTTAATATCTGTTAGATCAAATTTTACCAGGCAAATCCATAATTGATTGCATTTTGCTGTTTACTGTGCATATTTTTTTTCTGAACTTGGGAAACATTGAATGCATGTTGTTGATAAAACTTTGTGAGCCGTGTTGATTACGTATTGTGTTTCATTCATTAAGTAGTGTTTGTTCTTTTCTTTACTTTTAATTCAAGAAACTTTTTAATTTGAATCTTGGTGGAGAATCTGATCCTACGAAATTTCTGAACAATCTAGGGTTTTTTTTTTGTGTGAACATTTGTGTATCTGCTATCTGGATACTGTTGCTTGTTAATTCTTGTCTTCATCATGGCTAATCAAAACACTAATGAATTGGCTGAAATGGCCACTGCCATTCAACAGCTAGCACAAACTGTTGCAAGATTAGAAATTCAGAACCAAGAAAGGGGGAACAAATGCCACTGCCTGACAACAATAGGGAAGATAAAACCTTGAGAATTGATGTATCTGAGTTTGGGGGAACATCCCATAACCCTGAAGATTATCTAGAGTGGGAAGCTGGTTTAGAAAGATACTTTGAATTTAAGGAAACCCCTAAAGCACAACCCGTATAAACTAGCTAGAATCAAACTTGTCAAACTAGCTGCCATTTGGTTGGAAGGGATGCAGAAATAAAGAACAAGGGAAAACAGGGGAAAGATTAACACTTGGACCAAATTAAGGAAACATCTTAGAAGAAAATATGTGCCTTCCTCTTATAGACAACACCTATTTGTACAGTGGAGCACCCTTAGGCAAGGAAATTAATCAGTAGCTGACTATATACAGGAATGGGAAAGGTTGTCAATTTTGTGTGATGTTAATGAACTTGAAGAAATGAGGGTAGGAAAATTCATAGGGGGATTGAGGGAAGATTTGAGAGAAAAGCTGGAACTAATGCAACATCTTACTTTTGAGACAGCCTGCAGTAGTGCCCTCACACATGAAAGGTATTCTAGAAAGAAGAACACTTACAGCCAGACCCCAAGACCCCTACCTAATAGATTTAATTCAGGAAGTAATCAAAATGATAGTACCAAGGCCAGTGACAATGCCCCTAACAGACCTGTAAACACAGCCCCTGCCAATAAGCCCAAAGATAGACCAAATGTGCCCATGAAGGATGTCATATGTTTCAAATGTCATGGTCATGGACACTATAGGAATGAGTGTCCTAATGCTAGGGCTTTCACAACTCATGAGTGAACTGAAATACAAGGAAGAGAGGGACCTAGGGCTATGCTGGTGTTCAAGAATGGCCAAGAAGAAGTGGTCCTTCCACCCACACCTAAGGATGATTTTGAGGGCACATATGTGTTGACTAGCCTAGGAACATTACAAAGGGCAAAACTAGGGAACATAGAGAGTAGTGAGTCAGAAGATGAGGATAGAGAGCAAATACTTCCAGAAGAGGGGACATACAACCTCCTAATTAGGAGGAATTTTCATGTAACACCCAAAGGAATCAAATCTGATCAGAGGGAAAATATATTCCAGACCAAATGAAGGGTGTTAGATAAAGTGTGTGATCTTATAATAGATGGAGGGAGTGAGACCAACTGTGTCAGTCAAAAACTAGTCCAAGATCTAAAGTTAAGAACACAGGAGCACCCAAACCCTTACAAGTTAAGGTGGCTAGACAATAAGGCTGAGGGTTTTGTAAAGAAGCAATGTCTGATTAATTTCACTATAGGATCTTATGATGACAAAGTGATGTGTGATGTTTTGGATATGAGTGCATGTCATATTCTGTTGGGTAGGCCTTGGCAACATGATAGGCACTCAATACATGATGGATTCACTAATATCTACACTATTAAGCACCAGGGAAAATTGAAAGACTTGCTGCCTCTACCTCCATGCAAGACTAGTTCCACCTTCAATAAGAAGAAAAAGTAAAATTTCATTCTAAGTAAGAGGGAGTGCAAGTAAGGAGTTACAAACTGAGGGTTTATGGTTTGTCCGGTTTGTCAAGGTGATCAGTGAACACATAGAGCATCATCATCCTAGAATTTTAGAATTACTAACAGAATATAGTGATGTCTTTCCTTCTGAACTACCTGAAGGGTTACCACCATTTAGAGGAACTAGAACAACAAATAGACATCATACCAGGAGCCCAAATTCCTAAATCAACCAGCTATAGAACTAACCCCCAAGGTAATGCTTTTAGAGATTACACAGATGTAGATGACCTATTGGCTAGAGGGTATGTAAGGGAAAGTGTTTAGTGAACCAACAATAGTAGGTTCAGATGGTTCAAACACAGACAGCACAGAAGCACCCAATACAGATCTTACAAAAATGCACTGTCTGGGGAAAACACTTACACCAAATCCAAATGGTGAACATTTAGCCT